>BPTQ01000001.1:239500967-239744535 GCA_019973895.1 Chrysanthemum seticuspe | reverse complement strand
AAAGAAAATGAGCTCAAGGATCCCTATGCAGTATATACACGTAAGACAATCTCTACTCCGATTACAACTTGTATATTTACTGCAAAATATTGAACTGTACAGGTAGCCGCTTATGCCATCTGCTTAGGTACCCGTAGCCGCAATAGGAGCAAAAGTCCACACACGCATCATGGATGTGAAAAACAGGGACATGGAACCGATGGTGATAGCCGAAGGTATGATGATAGGTATTTCACGTAATGAGGTATTTCACTTTAATTTCAAGATCTAATATTAACACGGTGCTTTGGATTGCTTATTGTTTTTTTGGAATAAGGCGTCTGAGTACTAAATGATTGTAGATATCAATGTGTCGGTTAAAATTATAGTTAGAAGTAGAAAAAAAAACAGAACGGACGTGTTGAGTAATGGGTGAAAATGGGTTGATCCGGTTTGGTTGTTTTTTTCCTTTTTTTTTTTTTTTTTTTTTTTTTTTTTGGTTTTTGTATTTTAGGTGGCTCAGCTGAGAAGTTTAAAACTTCAGTTACATTAAGAGGGGCATACGAAAAACTCAAGTGGTTCATTAGCTTGGTGGTTTGCTCAAATTGGTTCTCAGAAAGAGATCCGAAAGGCACGTTTTTAGTTGTCTTTATGATTTGGAACTTCTTATGGGGTAAGAAGTTCACATCTACACACACGTAAAGGTGATAATCTATTTGATTGCTCTAAATTACAGTGAATTCTATCTCTAAAGTAGCATGGTCTATACAAACTAAGCTTGCTAGGGTACGTGACCTCTTTTTTACATCTTACTTAAGTCCTTTTTGTCATCCATTTCGGTTTCTCTAGATCATTCTATGTATGTTTTTTTTATATCATTGGATTTCGCATTATTTTGCAGGTAATATCTACATTAATTTCTTCAACAAACAACATGAGGTATGTGTTTATCATATAAATATAACATAAGGGAAATTAACTGTACTAATTCCCTACTTTTGCTCCTTTACACGATATAATTACTTAACTAATTTGCTAAGTTATGTCATTAGTAGGTCACTATACTATTTGTCGATGAGTTATATTCAAATTATAGTTTTATACTATTTGTTGATGAGTTATATTCAAATTATACTTTTATGCCTGCATAAATATACAAAAGTTTTTTTTCCCTTAATTTTGCACCCAATTAGTATATAAACTTTCTGTCTCTAAACATTCACTCTCTTTTTTAAAAGTTCCAAACAAATTCTTTTGTCGGTGGTATCACACATACAAAGGGTCCTGTAAGTTGTTACCACTCTAAACAATTTAATGTAATTTCACATTTACGGGTCAAAACATGTCACGTCTAAATACAAATTGTATTAGATTGACTCGATGAATATCTTTTTATTTCACTAAATTTTAAAAATTTATATTTTTAGTTTTAGCCGCAAATAAACCCGATTAAGAAATGAAATAGTTATGGTTTTTTGTTAATTTAGGCACTTGAGCCAATCAAAGATTGATGTATTGTTGGTCCGGTTTGCTTCTATGATCCACAAATCACTTACTACAACAAAGGTAAACAATTAGAAACTATTAGTGGCAGTGACCACAAAACAAGTATGTTTTTTACTATGTTCGCTTGGTAGTGATCATGACTATTACCAGGCCACCACCCATAGACCATCGACCTATTTATTTGGACATCTATAATTATAGAGTGACGTCAAAGTTTAGTGTAGAGTGTATGTTTCATCATGTCAATTGTAACACTTGACACTTACGTCGTGCCTCATATCACTAAGCTCTTTGCTTTAAATACCAAACTGAAATATTATGTATTAACTGATGCCACTACAAAGAACTGAAATCACTCTTACTACTATATTGATATCCCAGCTAAAAAAAGTCACTACTGAGTGGCATATGCAGGATAGTGGACTACTGGACTACGACAAACCAGGACACTTTGTGCTAAGTAAAAACTATTATGGATATTGTTGCCTAAAGGGGTGTTTGGCTGCTACTGTCTAAAGGGGTGTTTGGTAATCAACTCACTGTATTCATGCATTTAACCTGTCTATCTGTAATATATTCTACCTGTGCTGTTAGTTGACCTGTTGATATGCTTGATAATGATAAAGTATTTTTTTTCATACTCATCGGCAACTGATATTTCAAGACGATGATAATACTGATGAGAAAGATGTTTTCATTGAAAACGTTTTGAAGTTAATTAACTTCTATTTTGACGCTTTAGATGCGTCCAAAAGTGGCAAAAAGGTTAGTTTTTTTTTTCTTTCTACCTATAATTTTACTCTACTCAACTTATGCCCCTCCGACTCCTTGGTTATCAATGATTTAAAATAGTATCCTTCTCAAATTTCTTTGCTCCCATCATTGCTTTGCATCCTTTGCTGATATTTGATATAAAATAAATCTATTCTCACCATCCGTTCATAAAGCAGGATGGTAGGACATCATGTGTTCCTACCAAATCACATACACCAGTCATCTAAAATAATTCATTGTCATGGGATTGTCATAATAATTGATTTGATGAACAATATTCATTATTTCGTAAGAACACAAATGCTTTTGTTTATTTTACCAAGGTTATTTCATGAGAACGATATTGCTATTTGTTGAACGCATTAGTTGGTTTTTGTGAGGATCAAGACATGGCAGGTATAAATAGAAGCTACACTATTTTTTATTAAAGATGAATTAGCTCACGATTAAAAGTATGAGCTAATTTTGAATTACTTGTGTAGGGTGCAGCGGGGTTGGTTCTAGCAGTCTTTGGCGTTCCTCTTTCCAAGCCATCATCCAGCGGAGTTGTTTATTTTTTGCAGGAATAATATTCACAACATCGAGATTTGTTTATTTCAAAGGAATGATTTTTAAGTATCATTAACATCGGGTAAGTTGTTTGGAAGAACTCTCCAAAAATAGGCGTATGCCAATTCATACAACGAACACACGGTATTCTTTAGTAAAAGGCGAAAGAATAGTTCGCTTTGTGCCCATTGTTTGGCTGTGTGCCTCTCAACTCATGCAGCTTGGTCATTATATACAACGTTCCTCACTCTCAGCTTTCACTACTCAAGCAATGTGGGATAGAACCCAACACTCACTTGTCCAAGAGACCCACCCTCCATTTCCAGATTTTCACTGAAGTTTCATGCTATTACTCATTTTCGTTTTATAAAATAAGTTTTTCAGTAAGCTATTGACTCAATAATAATTAATTAAAATGAACATCAAATCAAAGAAAGTGAATATTTGCACTAAGTTTTCCACTAACAACTTTCATATTATCTTCATATCTTATGCTAAATACTTGGGATCTTTTTATTTATTTATTATTATTATTTTATGTTAATTTTTTTAATAACTGTAATCAGTCTTTTTCATATCCAGATATTTACAAAAAATAATAAAAGCCTTGCAAGAACCGTGAATGGCCAAATTATCCAAATTCATAAAACTTTAGTCTGTAATTTTCTGTTTTCACGTGTTTTGGAAGCAACTGTATTTTACAAGTGTGTCATTCGTGGCTGCTGAAAGTTTCAGCTGCAGCCTTGTGAATTTGCATATTACTGGTATGGGCATATGGCGTTTGTTATATTTAAGTCTCTCTGATTTTACAGTAAGGGTAAATCTGTGAAGTTACATTCATACCCATTAACATTTCTTTTGGATGTCCAACATTCTACACATCAACACTGTTATTTGCTCCTTCCTTTTATGATCATTTCAGCTTATGTTTTTTAATGAGAACTCGGATTGACTTAAACTTTTATGAAAATATAACACAAAATTTAAGAATTTTATCTTTGTATAATTGAAGTAATTCCCTTGCCTTTTCCTATCAGTCCTTTTTTAGCGCAGTAGTATGTGAGTGGTCCATCAACCAAGAGGTTGTGGGTTCAAGTTTCCTTGGAGACATATGTAAGATAGGCTTTCGCACTTTGATGGAAGCTTATTGAACGTGGAATTATTGATAGAGTAAGTTTCTTTTATCTGTATTCATTCATTTTAAATTTGTTATAAAAATATAACGATTTTTTCAACGTGTCCACTTTTTCAGCCATTTTTTACCAACATCCAAACTATAGTGTTAACCATGATGAATGTATCCATCTTACTTTGTGAAATTCAGGCTCCACGTACATCTAAACGAGTGCTAAGATCAGGCAGGTCCTTTGGCAAAGATTCTCAATCCAGTCATTGGCAAGGCATGGTCGATTGTCTCAACACTCTTCTCAACACTTTTAAAGAAAATTTTGTATGTCATCCTCGCCGAGTTGCCGGTAACCCGGTTATCTTAATGTAACCATGCATCCAAACTATAGTGATAACCATGATGAATGTATCCATCTTACTTTGTGAAATTCAGGCTCCACGGACATCTAAAGACATGGTCGATTGTATCAACACTCTTCTCAACAAAGCATATGAATCACCTACCATCGGTGATGACAACTGGTGGGTATCCTATGGTGGGTATCCTATGAGTAGATAAGTGATGATAGGTCGTGCTGCATTTCAAGAATTTAGATATAACAGTAACCTACAGGAACCTCAGTATACCAATGATAATGTTTGTCCACAACTGTGTACCTCAAGTGACCAGTTAAGCTACAATCCATATCTGTGGTGGACACAAGTGTGTACCTAAGTGACCAGTTAAGCTCAAGTATGAAAAAGAATGCGTATGAACTGTCGACTCTTTGTGGCTTAGACATCGGAATGATTATTTGTTCACCATGTGGCCAAATAGAGACCCTGTCGTGGCCAAACCAAGATGATGATGGAGAAACGCTTAATGATTTGATCAAAAGTTCTAGAAATCAAGGTGAAAAGCGCAAGAAGATCGTCACACGGATTTCGAAGGGGGATACACAAAACCAAACAGGTGAACAACAGTTGGATGTAAAGTCTAATCAATTTGTTTCATGCAGTTCACAGTTGGGTGAACAATCTGGGCCATCCGTATCATGTCATTCCCAGTTGGATATGAAGTCTGAAAAGGAATTGCGCGAACTGGCTATGTGCTTAGACAATAACATTGAAAGGGTAAAGGAGAGGATTGCGGATGATACATCCTTAATTGAAGATTACGGGATAATGCATCCCGATGACCTGGACTATTTGTTAAACAAGATTATGGATTAGCCGCTTACCCCAATACATGAAGATTTTGGTACCACATGGCCTCATTATTTACCATCACTCGTGCAACCAACAACAGCTACTTTTGCTTCAAAAAATTATACAAATTGTCATTCAAACATACCATTCGTGATGGCAACTGGTGGGTATCCTATGAGTAAACAAGTGATGATAGGTCGTGCTGCATTTCAAGAATTCACATATAACAGTAACCTACAGGAACCTCAGTACACCAATGATAATGTTTGTCTACAATTGTGTACCTCAAGTGACCAGTTAAGCTACAATCCATCTCTGTGGAGGACACCGTACTTATCAAAGTCGACAATCTGCATACTTTTATTTTATGATTATCACTACTACTGATGTTTAAGTATTTGCCACTATACCTACAGAATTTGTACTTGAGCTTGCATCTTATCTGAATTTTGGCACAGTGGTAATGGTCAATCTTATTAAGTCATATGGTGGTAAGAATTAAATGGGTAGTTACATATCTGATCACATAGATTTCTGATATTTGTTTTTAAATTTTGCTAGAATTATTAAATGAATGCTTCTGTGACATGCAATGCCTTACTCATGATACCGTAGATAAATAAACAATATGTCTGTTGTTTCTTTAGGAGTATGATCCAGATCTCCTGCCAGAGCTTGCAGCAGAAGCATACCTGTTGTGTAACCATGCCTGTTGAGGAGCTGCACATTAATGTGTGAGAATACTAATTCAGACACATTATAATAATGTATACATTGGTATTTCCTCCAATAGCATTGGCCATTGGTGCTAAATTCGTTCCTATGAGAAAACCCAACAGGTTACCTGGTACGTTGTTTCTGCCCAACTTCGCCATCTATAATCTCTAAATAGTATTGTTTCTTTCAGTATTATAATATTTACTTGATTAGTCTATCCTACAAAGCAAGTCCTTATTTTATTTTACAAAAAAAACCACCAAAATAAGCTCCATCTATTGAGGTGCCGAAAAGTAAATACTGAATATTAATAAAATTTGACATTATGAAAACCGTGTCAAAGAAATATAGCGTATATTACAAAGATATAACAAAGGGAAACACCATTTATCCTATATGGTAATCATTTGAGGGAAAACTATATTATTTCCATAACTAACCATTTATATATACAAGAGATTAGTAGAGAACAAATGGTATGCTTGAATTCTTAAACTTGCTTTTAATGGTTTAGATGGATTTTCAGTGCCGATTTCATTTTGATGTCATGAGGTAGTTGAATAAGTGGTGTTTCAGAGTTGTAGCTGAGTTTGGTAAAAGCAAAGTCTTCCTGCCTACCTAGGATTTGCATCCATCTGTCTTGCTGTAATGTACACAAATGGGAGAATAGTTTGCACAATTTTTTGAGCTTTTTTCATTTTCCCCGTTTTGATCAGATGCTATACTATTTACAAATATTAAATAAGTGATATATATATTGTGATAAACTCATATTTAGGGTCGACTGTTGTATCCTCTTCAGGTACTTCAGTCCATAGGATGTAAAGGCTGAAAAATTATGGTGGACTCTGTCAGGTGTTTGTATTAATTACTTTTTCTAGGATGTGGATATTTTGTTGATCACTATGTTGTGAGTTGTTAAAATGTAGCATCCTTATTGATAGCCAAATTAGCTTCTGCTATTAATAAGCTATATTAGAATTAGCCAAAATTTACTTTTCTGGTTATAAATGAATAGATGGTTTCGGAGCTAGAATATAATGGGCAACTGCTAAACAACACACAACAAATGACTAAGAAAAACGGCTAGCAATTTAAGGCACAAATGTATGATACAACAGGAGAAATAACCTTGACATGTTTCAGCGACGAGGCCAACTCCGGAGAAAGATTGCAATGAAGATCATGAAAGAACTGGCTGACAAAAACCCGTACATGCTTTGGCTCAATTAAGCAGCAGTGCAACACCACCAAACATCTCGACAGCAGAAGAAACGCATGCTGCAAGTACCCCACCACAGCAGCAAATCGAGTGGACACCATGGATTGACACTAAAAATGAATATAAGAAAGACACAACCCAAAAGGAGCCCTTCAAGAAAGAGCAAGTACATGTAGGAACTATAAGCATGAAAAGGTTGTAGCACTTACACCAGTAACTTACTCCCGTACTTAAGTCTCAGTGACGTGAACCCTAAGTAGCAATATAATAAGGCACCTACTTATGTATCAGCTTTTGTATAAGCCAGGTAGAAAACCAGTGTGATGTAGACAGAAAAAGTACTAACTATGTATCGGAAAGGCACGTTATTTGAGCTGACATGTAGTAAGCCTCATGAGGGAGGCCAAATCTCTAAGTTGCGAATGTTACCGGTGCACAAACAATACACACATGACAATTTTGTGTGATAATCATGAATACGGTATGTCGTTGTCTTAAAAAATCATTCGATGACCTCAAGGCATACTTTAGTATTTTAATACAGTAGTAATTTTACATGATGATTAGTTTTCATAGTTTGTAAAATAATATTCACAGATCAGGTACTTACAAGACAAGTTTTTCAGGATGTCGGCAACATAGGTAGCCATTCGATAGGTCTGCGTAAGTGAACGCGTAAATGTTGTTTGTTTTTTTTGGGTTCTTTATTACGTATTAGTGAGTTGTTCCAGGCAATATATTGTTAACGTTATATATTTTATTAGCCCTTTTTTAAATGTTATTGTTATAGGTGTCAACTAATTAGGGAATATGGCTGCTACCAGTTTGGAAATTTGGCCACTAAATGACTCATAAAGTAGGCTATTAAAATAGCCCTTATTAAAACATTTAGGGTGATATAAATCTTTAGTAATGGGACTAAGTGCATGTACTTATCTTATGATTACTAAGGGGAGAATATGTAAGGCATGGGATATGCCTTTATTACATATCAACGTCAAAATTCGAATGTGATTTGTTTTATATAAACATCAAAGTTGGGCAGCTTTTACTACTGATCTATGGCTCCAGTTGTTGTGGTTACGTTAATTCCTTTGTAACTTTTTAACATCAAATGGTGGGTTTTGTCATCCGATATGTCGAATATAACTATTTCAAATTTTCATCTATACCAAAAATAAATATCCAAGTTTTACTCGTCTTTATTATTTGATGTCAGTACTGCCCTCAATGTAACACCGCATGCACATTAAAGGATGTTTCCCTTCTCTATGCAACTCGCCTTCACATTCCTGATGCTGCTTCGGCTGATCAGAATGTTGCGGATGAAAAGGTGATCAATCTTTTTGTTAAAGCTAACAACCTTTACTTCTTTCTTAAATACGCACGTGTATAGAAATTTTATTTTTAAAAATTTCGGAAGGAAGTCCATGTTTTTTCACCCTTCTTACACTACTAATAGCTTTGTATATATATATATATATATATATCTTACTATTCAAAAAGTAATACACTCAAAGAATAATCACAAGTCATGCCCGCCCATTGGGCGGGCTTCGAAAACTAGTATATATATATATATATATATATATATATATATATATATATATATATATATATATATATATATAGAGAGAGAGAGAGAGGGGGGCTTTATTTTCAGAACCCATCTTAACCGCGAGAACTGCGAGCACCCATTTTCTACCTTTGGATTAACTTGATCAATCGTTAAGATTATAGAATGGCATTTTTGTAATTAAGGGAAACCTTATTTCCCCAAAATATTAATGAAAAAGGTAGAAAAGGTATATTAGAATGCACTATCTCATTAACTGGTGCTACAAAAACGGGACCATCTCATTAAAATCAAATAAAAAACATATCGGATCATAAAATCTTATCCCAAAACATACGATTCTCTCTCACACACACTAAAAACCACCAAATCATCGATCATTCAGAAGCAAGCGATCATACATGTTTTTTTTTCCACGAAGCAGAAAGACAACGATGGAAGGTATGATATCCTTCTTATACAGTAGTTTTTTTAATTGTTAATGATTCAACTTAACGAAACAACGCATGCGTGTTTTTAATTTTTTTTTTTTTTTGTTAATTTTAATTGTTTAAAGCTTGATTAATAATGAGTAACAGTGGTGTTTGTATATGGGTAGTTTGATAGTTGTTCTGCTTTTTTTTTATGTTAATTATATGTGTGTCTGTTAACAAGAGTAGTTTGATAGTTGTTCTTTATTATTATTATTATTATTATTATTATTATTATTATTATTATAAATAACACTTTTAATAAAAACTCATAGGATTACAAAAAATTAGTGGGAAGCCTCGAAACCAACTGGGCCCCCACACCTCTAGCAATGGCAAAACAAATCCTATTAAAAATATGAACTGCTGCACGCGCTCCAATGTCTTGAGTCGTAGAGAATCGTCGAATACGCTTAAGTAAGGTAACTGCATCCTTCTCAAGTTCTCCAAAAGAAGAAAAAGAAAAGAGGAGAAACCTTTGTTATTATTATTATTATTATTATTATTATTATTATTATTATTATTATTATTATTATTATTATTATTATGATTGAGTAAGGATGAAGATGGTGGTTTTATTTGTATCACATTTATGTTTTTTGGTTAAAACATATTTGTTTTAGAAACAAAAGTGTATGTTTGTATTTAGTAGATGTGTTCTGTTATTAATCATCATTGGTGTACTGATTTATGAAAAAACAAAGGTTAATGGATGTTAAACAATATAAGGAACTTGAAAATTTGTTTCATGGAAGAAGGAGTAACATGGGTGTTTGGATATGGGTAAAATAGCATAAAACTAATTAATAATGAGTAACAAAGGTGTTTGAATATGGGTAAAATAGCATAAAAATGATGCATATATGTTCTTTTGATCATGGAAGAAGGAGTAACAAAGGTGTTTGTATATGGTTAAAATAGCATAAAACTGATTATGTGTTCTTTTGACAATGGAAGAAGGAGTAACAGGAGTAACATGAGTGTTTTGCCGCGATGTTGGTTGCACGTGGCGGGAAGCAGAATATGCTGCAGAATGTTAACATTGTAAGTTTTAAAGTCTTTTTTATAAAATTCAGGTACATTGTATTGTTAATTGGGATATTAAATTAGAGTGCATTTATTTATCGTATGAATATTGCATCTAGGGTCCAGTGTTTACCGTATGAATAATGAAAGCTAATACAGGGGTGTTTGTGGTTTTATGTGATGACTGAAGCTAGGATTCAGTGTTTGATATATGAAGCTAGGACAGGGGTGTTTGGTCTTTATGGTTTATCGTATCAATAGTAAATCTAGAACAAGGGTGTTGGTGTTTGTGGTTTTGTTTGATATATGAGGCTAGGACATGAATGTTTATCGTATTAATATTGAAGCTAGGACAGGGTGTGTGTGAAATATAGACAGGGATGATTGTGGTTCTGGTTTAGAGACTTTTTTTTGTGTGTATTTTTAAATTAAAAACAAAGATGTTCTGTAAGGTGTATTGATAATAAAGGTGTTTTTTTAGTACATTTTTTGCATGAATGTTTTGGTGTTTGGATGTGGACAATAGACTAGGGTGAAAATATATTTTTTTTGACCAGATTTTTTTTATACAAAAAAATTGCAGGTTTTATACCTGTTAGTAATAGAGAAATTCATTCGTCCTGTGTTTAAATCTGAAGTACATATGGTTTTCATGTATTTGCCCAAATTTTCTTGTTGCATTCATTAATGTTTACAATGAGTACCACGAATTATGTGCATTGCCTAACTTTTAATTGTCCACATACTAATATACTTATTTAAAACATTTACATACCAGTATTGTAGCCACTCTCATGTCCTGTGTATTGGTAACAATGATTCTTTTAAACGAGCCGTATGTGAATGCAGATGCCATATTGAATGTTCTCGTAGTTCGTGGGTTGTTTCATTGGAAAACTGACAAAAGGCAAGAAGATTGTGGTGTATTTGTGATGCGCCACCTGGAAGCTTACATGGGCAGTCAAATGATTAGGTGGTATTGCGGACTTGAAGATGAAGGGAAAAGGCAGATTTGTCTGATATTCAAGCTACAAATGTTACAATAAAGACAAGCAAATTTCCGATTGTGGGCTTATGAATTCAAACTTTTATGAACAATATTAATAAGTTGTGGTTTTTTTTTGTTTGTTGGAATAGGTTTTATGGTATCTGGAATAGGTTTTATGGTATCTGGAATAGGTTTTATGAACAATTTGGTTTTATGGTATCAACTGAACATGCTTGCATGGTATTTTTTGACGTGAACATGGAATTGTGATCTGAATTATGAACTAAATTATGATATGATCATGGAAATATGATCATTTTGGTTTACTGTATGGTTCCTAGATAATTTTTACGTATCTGTTGTATGGGAATTTTGTTGAATATAATGATTATTGGTTTGGGTTAGTGTAAAAAATGTGCAATAATGGTACACACCTATGGTTTACAAATGTATGTTTTTTACTTTTTTGGAATTATGATATGAAAATGGGATTATGGTTATTTTTTGTAGCATAAGATATATTATGGTAATGTGTTGTAATGTAGCATCAAACATGGATGTTGCTACGACATATAAGGTTTTCTAACATACATGTTTAAACATGTATGTTTTTTATATATACTAGCATGTAAAAATAAACAGTATGTGTTTTAACATGTATGTTTTTATATATACTAGTATGTATAAAAAAACATGTGTGTTAAAAATGTGTGCAAGCCTTGATAGTTGTTTAAATAACATGTGTGTTAAAAAATGTGTGCATGCCTTAGTATTTGTTTAAACATGTATGTTTTTTATATATACTAGTATGTTAAACGAAACATCTATGTTTTTTATATATACTAATATGTAAAAAGAAACGTGTATGTGTTGATAGTTGTGTAAATATAGTTTTTGTATATATAAGGTTTAAATCTTGTAAAAAATGGAGGTTTAAACCATGGATGTTTTTAGCTACATACTGATATGAATAGAAAACATGTGTACGTTACTTGAATTGTAAACTATTGTTTGGAGACATGGATGTTTTTCTAACATGTGTATAACTTGAAACTTGTTGTATAAGGTATGAAACATGGGTTTTTATTAACTTATACGCTTTTAACATTTATGTTTGTGTAAAACATATGTTGTAAATCTGAACATGGGTTTTAACCACCCAAGAACACTCATGTTTTATGAAAACACATGTAAAGAAATTAAGGTAAAAAATTATATCAATAGAAATACAAGTGAATGTAAAATAAACACACATATTTTACTAAAAAAATGAGTAACAAACACTATTGTAAAATAATTGTATTTGAGTTACAAAAAAATGGATATTGTGTCTCATCTGTGACATACCAAATACTTGTGTGTTATTTGGCCATTCTTACTTTTGGTTCTTAATTTACGTATAGTGGACCTATCCTTAGCAAAGTACACCTTGTACATGATATGCTTCGTCAAAACTTGGAAAAATATCACCCTTTTTAGGCTTTTCATCAACAAGAACATTGGAAACCCAATATTTGTGTCCATTTGGTGTGGGAATAAATTCCGGGTCAATCTCATACACATCGACGACATTAGGATCTAAAAAAAGACAAAACGCACGAATTAAAAACTCCGGATCAATGTCATGAAAAATACATACAAACAATATCAACATGGGCTTTAGTGGTTGTATCAGCTCTAATTTAGCTTAACATGCATGCATATGATGAATTACATTTTCGTACAATGATAAATAATAAACGATTCAATAATTGTGAGCTCTTATAAAGTATTAAACATACAACAGTTGATGAAGAAAACATGCACGCACATAAAACCATAAGCCATAAAACAAATTCCTAATGATAAACATAAACAATACTTTACAGGTATGCGTCAAAGATTTATCAGTTTAACATGATAAACATACTATAATGAATTAATTCGAAGGGTCAATTGGTAATGAATAAACTACTGTTAGGATTAAATAAACTATATATAACTTTAATACCATAATACAAAGTGTTCGATTAAGATGTTAAAAGGGAAAAAATGGAAAAAAAGAAAACCATTGTTCCCGTCCTGAGCATGTTGCACATAGTCCATATCAATTACATGCTCCGATAATACAAGTGTTCCATTATTCTGTTCTTGTTCTTCGTTAGTATCTGCAACTTGTTCTTGAACAATAGGAACCATGTTGTTTCTTGATAAGAATAAACAGTTGTGTGTTTGGTATGATGTTTAAATTGAACTATGGTTTGATTGATAACTAATAGGATTGAAGATGAAAATAAAACAATAAAAAATGAAAACCGTAAATCATGTAAAAGATCTGGAAAAAATGATAAATATGAAACCGAATTTTTTCCCAGTTTGTAGGCAAGTTTGAATTTTAAATATGATAATAAATGTGATATATGGTAAATTACTTTATTGACCCTACGAATTAAATTAAATAAATTAAACAAAAAATAATTTACTAAATTCTGATTGGACAAAATGGGTTCTCGCAGTTCTCGCAGTTAAGATTGGTTCTGAAAATAAAGTTTCACTATATATATATATATATATATATATATATATATATATATATATATATATATATATATATATATACTAGTGGCAAAACCCGTCCGATGGACGGGTATGACTTGTGGTTTTTATTTTTATGATTTAGTAGAACAAATATATACTAAAAAGTAATTAAAAGTTAAATGAAACGGTTAATATCTATAATTGATGTTATCATAATCCATAAAACGGCTAAAAGCAGGTAAGTATTTTGATTTTTGGTTTTTATTTTTCGGATTTAGTAGAACATTTATATACTAAAAAGTAATTAAAAGTTAAATGAAACGGTTAAAATCTATAATTGATGTTACCATAATCCATAAGATGGCTAAAAGCAGGTAAGTACTTTGATTTGTGGTTTTTATTTTTAGTATTTAGTAGAACAAATATATACTAATAAGTTATTAAAAGTTAATTTAAACGGTTAAGAACTATAATTGATGTTACCATAATCCATAAACAGCTAAAAGGGGGTAACTAATTTCTAACATTTTGTTCTAAACAATATTAATCATTAACATCTTTTACATTTGATAATATTATTAACATTTATTATTATTATTTTGTTTTTGTTAATTATGTTTATTTACTTATTGTATATAGGTGCTTCCAGCTGATTTTAATCACTTTTAATTACTTTTTAGTATATAGTTTTGGGCGAGCATGACTTATAATTATCGCTGACATATTTTACTATAGCGAAAAATAATATTTTTAACGTTTTATCTTAACAAGCTCCAAAAGCGAAAATTCGAAACACAAGGAATTGAATAACAGAGGCAAACTGCAGTTCTAATGAACTCCTATAGAAGTAAACGTCTACATTCAAGTCTCGATGAGTCTACTACGAAAAGTTACACTAACAAAATGTCCAAATATACCATCTAGAAATTATACCAAAAGACTACAGAAACATGGTTAAGGAAGAACAACTTCAATAAGCCTGCCCAAACCCATCTTGAGCCACCTAAATGGCCCTTTTTGACACATGACCCACCCATTATGGACGATGCTAGATTCAACTCGCCTCTTCGGGTTGCCATTTGATCAGGTATGTCGCTACCATCATGATATTTCCTATCATTGAAGCTCGATCTTAGCTTTAGCTCCCCCTCTACGTGTTTTCATTTCATTGAGTACCTCAGTAGAATCAATTTCAAAGTCATTCACCATGCTTTCTTGATCAGCTCCTTCCTTCTGTTGATAAGTGATCATAAAAACTTTGAGTCATAAATTAAACTATGGATTTGTCATAATTTATAACTAAAATGATCTGATTAATTGTGATCATTCAGAGGTTGGATTTTGCTCATATTTACTGATAATTAAAGATATATAATGAAGCAATAAGTATAACATTTAAAAGAAAAATGAAAATATTAGGAAGGCATTAAGTAGAAATGTTTGTGATGTCCATACATAAAGAAGTTGTAAATGAACAATTTTGCCCGAAAAAACACTAAATCTGTTTAAATGTCATACTGAAATCAAACCTGCCCACACTCCCTATGTTCAGTTTGGTTCTTGGGTCTATTTTTTTTAATCTAAAAGAACTGGTTTTTGGTTGACTTGTCTTTAATATTATACATCGGTTAAATAGATGAATTGACATACCCGTGCAAGACTCATCGATTTTTTGGTATAAGTTCTAGATGGTATATTTGGACATTTTGTATTCCTAGTAGCATCAATCTCCATTAATTTGACTCATTTACTAAGTATGTAAAGAGCACTTAGGAGTTGCTTGTTAGTAAGCTTAAACAATCTCATGATTTTTTGTAAGTTGGAGCATCTCGGTTGTTATTAGGGTTTATAGTTCTTTTTAAATGATGACATGAACAGCCAGAAAACGACCATTTTCATGAGTTTATACTCCAGGATTAATAAGAATATGAACACATGCCTGCTTCGTAAAATCAGAATTTGACTCGGAATTATGTGTGAGAAACGGTTGGTGACTGGTAAAGTATATGGATCAGACTTGGTCAATCCAAAACTATGTAAAGGTTCAAGTAATAATGGCATCATGGTAATTTGGTAGGTGTATCATTTTGTGGATTTAATCCCCGCTCCTCATAATCTTCTATGTCACAACATAAGAAATGGCTAAAAAGAATGGTTAGTAAAGAATATTCTAAGCACAAATGTTCTTTCAAGGCTTTTCGCACTACTCTCTAGTTGTCTCCAACACTTGTGCAGTGCAAACTTATCATAACATATGTGGTGAACATCCACGTGTATGTGGGGACTTGGCTGACCTGTGGACCAATGCAACACTTCGACATGATGCACAAAACGTGTATGTATTGGAAGAGTTCCCTTTCACATCTACAACAGAATTATCAGCTAACATTGCTAGTGATATTTTTTGTATTCCATCTCTGATTACCAAATATGTGTGACCTTTGTATAACATATTCTAAGTTTCGAGAAGTAAAATGAGATCTTATCCACGATAGCTTTGGTTAGAGAATTCCTTGTCCGGTAGCAGATAGCAGGTCTTAGGAGCCTATTGCAATACTTTTGATCTTTTTTTAGAAAATCTTGCAGCCTTGCTTCTTCCTCAGCCTTATCCCGAGCAATTATGTCAGACGTATATTTCATCTTTTCCTCTGGTTCTTCATCATCTTTGGAAAAAAAATGGGTAAATGGTACATGCTTACTAACAACGTAAAGAAAGTTTTGACCATGAAGAAGAACTTTATGGTTAAAAAGCCCTCAATAGTAGTTCTATATCTGATTTATAAGATTATTGAAGGACAATCTTGAAGCTACAAAAAATTAAACCACATGTCAACATCAACTAAATGCTCGTCTACACCAAAAACATCAGTCACAGTTTTACATTTTTGGCATTCTACTTAACAGATGACGGATCAAACCAAGTTAAAAGTTAGGAATGATCTTCTTTACCTGGTCGAAAAAGTAGTCAGCTTTGTAAAAGATTCAATGTGTTTAGATCATGTACTTCTATATCATGTTTTCTGTAGCTTTTTATTTGACTCTAGATCGTCAACGACCATAGATATGTTGTCAGAACTGAGTCTTCCCATGATTATTTCAGTCAGGCTATCGGCAAGGGTTTGTGTAGCTGATGGTTCGATGTTAGTGGTTGCAGACACTGAAATGATTTTATATTTAAAAAGTCAAATGAAGGGTGGGTTAAAAGGGTCGATCAGTCACCCTAATTTGTGTAAACGGGTCACATGAGTCATGACATGTTAGGTGCCACACTTTTGGCCCGTATACTAAAGCAGATCGTGTTCAGGTTCAGTGGCATCGACCCGCCGACTTAAAGCTGACCCAGATCCTACCCAATGAACAGTCCTATTTGGCTTACTCTAATCGATTCTATTAACAGGTGGACACTTACAGACACTCAAGTATTTTGAAGATGAAACTTCTATTAAAAGAAGTCTGTAGTCGAGCACCTCTGTTATCTCATTACCATCTACAAACTGTGGCTTGGGGACTTGCAAGACAACCATTAGACCACCGAGACCATGTTCACATGAAACTTATTCGTCCCTTGATCTCACTGAATCTCCAAACAATTTGAACTCCAACATGGGTCACCATACTAACCGTGCACCTATTTTTATTTATAACAAATTTTACAACCTACACCACCTATCTCACAACTAACCGTGTACCTATTGTAACACCTTAACGTGAAAAACTGAAAGAGAAAGTATCTTTTGATGATATGAGGCTTTATTCTTTCTTAGGAAATTTGCAGATTCTTCACCTAAAAGCTGCTTCTAAGATTTTGACTGACATAGTTAATAATACTCAGGCATCCAATGGGATGTCTTTGTACCTTGATCAGAGTAACGAACCAAAATCTTGTGTGGTTATATAATATAAAGTCAATTCATAAATATATAGTAATGAATATGCAGTATTCAACTCATTACGATTATATTCAACTCATATTTGTGAGTAACTGTGTGAAGGGACTGATCAATGTAAGAACATACCCTCGAGGCAATTCAGCTATATGTAGTCACAATTAGGCATTGTTTGAGTATTTGAATTTATATAGAAGTAGATATAATATGATTGAGTTACCTTTAAATTCCATCATATATATGCATCAAAGAAATACCTAAATTAATATGATAGTTGTGAGCTTAAACATGTTTACCAAAAGTTCTGATAGATGTGAGCAAACTGTTACTTTAAAGCCATGAGAGAGCATCACCCATGATCACATGATTCCATGACACCCACCTAACTAAACATGCAAGGTCTTTCAATATATTTCTTCTTCATATAAGAGTAGAATGAGAGATTGTAGCAGGTAACCTCAACAAAACACAAAATACTTTGTAAACCAATTAAAATGGTATTAACTATTTTGTTTTTGAAGAGCAAAGAAGAATTTTAAACAATTACAGTAGGTTGGATAAATAAACTAAGAGAAGAGAAATTCTTCCAATTTATCGTGTCATCCTTTTATTTAATTTACATTTATCTTTCTTTAATCATTTTGTGTTAAGTATTCGTTCAATATATTTGTGATCGAAAGGCGGAACGGGTCACGGGTCACACATGCATTAATCAAAGAATAACCTAAAATAAATATGATCGTTGTAAATTTTGAATATCCAGCAGAACGTCTGCAATCATTTTGTATTTTTGCATTTCCATTGTATCCACGGCGGCACATGCAATAACTCCCAGGAGTATTAACGCAAACAGCATGGCAAGGGTACTTTTCTGGATTCTCACACTCGTTGATGTCGTCTGAAAGAAAAGGGAAATCAAATTGGCGGGATAAAACAGAACAAATCCAAATACTTTAGTAACTTTAAGAATAAGAGTTTTGGGACATTTTCCGTTTACACTTCGAGTTCCATATTAAAGTACTCTAGACTTCCCTTTAACAAGTCAGCTTTTCATGTAACAAAAGAAAACACGTTTTCTGTGACAATTAATAATTTGGAGAAAATTAACCAATTATAGGACACAATTTTGTCACGCCAGCAAAATTGAGAAGTTTGATCAATCCAATAATATAACTGAAGACTTTTACGAATATTGAAAAACTTTTAGGAATATCTCTTATAGTTAAATTTCATTTTCACCACTTTTTATAAAAAAAAAAATATATATATATATATATTGATTGTACCTTGGCAGCCAGGAGGAAGATATGGATTTCCTTCATAGCCTTCTTTACATTCGCAACGGTACCCACCACTTTCCCTTGTAGAGTTAACACATATGCTATTTGATTGACAGGCAAAACCATTTGTTGCTTTGGCTTCAAAACAACTCTGATTACCAATAGCCCATTCAAGCACTATCGGCACAGTAGCCTCGATCCTCTTTCTGAAGGAAGTATCGTTTAAATCAT
This sequence comes from Chrysanthemum seticuspe, assembly GCA_019973895.1. Classification (NCBI taxonomy): domain Eukaryota; kingdom Viridiplantae; phylum Streptophyta; class Magnoliopsida; order Asterales; family Asteraceae; genus Chrysanthemum; species Chrysanthemum seticuspe. The sequence goes on along the minus strand of BPTQ01000001.1, from coordinate 239,725,497 downwards.
TAAGACCCTTAAACTTGTATACATTCTCCTCACCAACAAAGGTGTATGTACAAGGAAACAGACTCCTATAGCTTATATGATCGGTTGAATTACTTACCTGAGCTACGTAATAGTTTAAGCCGTGGGGTATGGATGATTGACAACAACCATTTCCTGCACACTCGTCAGCTACAACCTTCTGCTGTGTTAAACAAAAGATCATACAGCCAGTAGACACCCTCCTGTACGCTGTGCTTGAGGTCCGCAAAGCATAATTATTGCAACCGATAACTGTGAACTCTGTAAAGGGAGCAGGCCAAGTGTGTTCGAAAGTTGTGCTACTTATATTTTTAATGCATACAGTGTCATCCATGCCTTTGGTTTCCATGGGACTTTGTATGCTGGATTTGGTATCTTTGGTGCTCTCCATATCCCATCCTTACCTTCATCCCAAATATTATGCTATAAGAAGTTTAATATAAAAGATCACCTAAATAGTAACATGTCAGTTCAAGAATCTCAACATTAGCCTTGCAACATAGGGCCACTTTACAAGCATCTGAATAGTAATCAATAATCTAGCTTATTAAAGGTTGAATGCTCTCGTAAGCTTTGTCAACATCTTAAAGGACTGTGACTGTTGACAAAACTACGAAAACACCAAGTTCAAATTCAAAGTTAAACCTTCAAGAAAATATTAAATACAGCTGAAATTAGAGTAAGAAACATACCTATAAGATCAACCGATCCCTCAGTATATGAAACAAAATGACTTCACAGACAGGTGCAAATTCGATAGTTAACAAACTGCAATTTTGTCCGTTTCAACCTCAACCTGTTATGATAGTAATATGATTTAATCATTAAATAGAAATTGTAAACCAAAAAATGATGAAGTGAGGTACAACTGTAAATGCGCCTCAAGTTGAAAATATTACAATGATGATATCACTTGCTCCATCTATATCATGGAACCCATATAATATGTTTCCAGTTGTTGTTTCATGCAAAGTATATATATGCAAAAGCATGATAAGCTTTTAAGTTTTACCCAAAACCCAAGAAAAAATCAAACCAAAAGAAAAAGCCACATGATTCCACATTATCGTTACAGGCTTGAAATACAACCACAATCAAATCTCGACCTAAAATTAAATACACAAACACGCTAAACACCTTAAAGTTATCCTTCTCTGTTGCAGTAAGATCGCTCCTCGAGAACCGAATCATTGTAAAAGTCTGTTTGATGTAATAAACACATAGCGGGCAAAAGACATAAGTACTTTTTGTTGATCCTATATAATGAAGATATAGATTGAAAGTACCTTATGTAATCAGGAATACCGTACTCTGCTAATCCCGGCTCCACCCAGAACAATAAATTTTATACTGCACAAGTTGGAAAACTTAAGCATATATAAGATTTTACAGCTTCAATTGCAAAAGATACAATTAGTTATAGTATGGCGACAAATAATCATGATAAAAAATATGACTTACAGTGGTTGAGATATATATATATATATATAGTTCCAAAACCTTAATTGGCATGTACAGACCTTAAGCTTTAAAAGTTCTCTTTCCAATGCAGTTCGGAGCTGCTAGGTTTCCTGAAATGAGTAATGCAAATTTGCATAAATATAAAACCAAATTAACCAAGCATCATGGCTCTTTAAAAACATAAAAGAGCCAAAGCAGAGAAAAATATTGATTTCTTGTAGAAATACTAAAGGACGTTCAACTTTGAAAATAAACAATTAGCAGAGTGAAGAACTTCACTGAGTTTCAGTATCTTTAAAGTTGCAAAATAGACACTTTTGACAGTAAAAATCAAATTGACCAACATCTTGGATTAGAAAATTATTTACCCAGTCTCTTTCTTAAGATTAAGATATTATGATCAAGATTCACATAAAATGTATCAATTCGATAAGTTATCAAGCTGATGTTAAAAGTCAAAGTAAGACAGTAGAGGTGCATTCAACATGTGGGCTTGACTTTGACTATCAGAAACTTGATATACGCAACTATCAACAACAACGACTATACCTCATACGACCAACCATCAACGACAAAGACATCTAATGAGTAGCGATCCACTGTGGAAAAAGCATGTGCTTCTTGGATGTTCAGTCCTACTTCAGCTAGCAAGGCTGTCAACTGAAAATTTAGAGCATGTTAGTATTTGTGAGGTACCAAAAGCTACACAAAACGAAGTTCATAAAGATGTAAATCATTCCATATATACTGACATTTATTTCTCATTATGTGACCTCTGGCAATATCAGTTTGGCCAAAGTGCTAACCCTGCGTAGTCCATGTATCTTGATCTCATTCAACCTACTGATTGCATTCGACAACTTCTGAGTAGTATCAGCACTTATGTTCCTTTTTCTTCCAGGATTCTCCAGCATGGGATGAATCCCACTAATTGTGGATTTGAAATCCATCCCGAGAACGAAACAAATTGAATGAAGAATTTTCTGTCTTATCCTCTACGCAGAAAGACGATGAGGAGGTGCCAACTTTGCAGCCTTGTGTAACGAGTTCTCATTATAGTAGCTTGATAAAGCCTATATGTTTATAACCTTTACCAACATTGCATATAGTTCTTATGTCAATTAAACTACTCAGAAAATAAATCATAAGAAGAAATTTGAAAAGAAATGAACTCACAAGACCCTTGTTAAAGTGTGACTGAATCACATAAACCTTCGACATCAGCAAAGTAATACTTCATCCAACTAATGGCAGTGACACAAGAATGTGGACGAACTTTCTTTCTGCGTAGAGAATAAGACAGAAATGGGGAAAAGATCATAGTTGGTGAGGCTTGTGGCCCGCTTTAGGACAACCCAAATGAGTCATGTTGTTTGAAACTCTGTTAACAGTTTCAACACAATTGCATGGGGGAGGAGACAGTCTTGAAAAGTGTCTCACGGTAAAAGGTGTGCACTGGCGACAAGTGCTGCTGAGCTACATTGTTGCACATACTAAATGTAGAGAAGTTAATTATCTCTAATGAGTGAAAGAATGTAGCTTGAGCAACACTGGCAATAAGCCAAAAAAGCTTATTAATATGAGACGTCGCATATGCAATAAACTCCTCAAACGACTGATAATACTTCTCCATCAAATTTGGAGGAAGAAACGTCAGCACATTTATAATCTGCAATGGCATGCTCCTACATATCTATTAGACTATCTTTCAGTAGTGCATACTGTTATATTTTGTAAGGAAGTAAAAAAAATACTTTAGAAATACCTCAAGGCAAGGACTGAGTTTGTAGACAAGTTTTTGCAGAAGAGCTACAACCAACCATTAATGAAGTTAGAGCAACTTCCATTCACGAAAAAGTACATCAATCTTATCATTATAACCAAACTCGCCATTTATCTATATGAGGTTACAGAGACAGATTGTATTCGTGCATAAAATTCCAGTCCGCAATCCCATGAGTATAATTACCACCTCTAATGATAGCACAAATATTTAAAGAGTTGAGTAATAGTTCTATCAAATTGGTAGAAATTGTGGGTAGGCCAGCTCAAACCCTTCTTTACACATGATGATATATGTTAAACCACCACTGATTCACAATTGAACAGGACGACCTTGTGCCTACAATTCACTAATTCTTGATTCACAGATAAATAGCTTTTCTGTAAGCTTAGAGTTCTTCGTTTCAGTGAGGACCCCTTCATGCCTCAAGTCTTCACACAGATTCAAAAGCTCAACCTTTTTCGCTTCAATAGGTGCAAACATAGTGCTTCATAAATTCATCCAATACCACATGTTTTAAGAACGTTACCTCCAAACTATTACTCTGCTTCAAAGAATCTTTAACTATCATTTCTTGTAGGGAGTTTTGCTCAAATTCTCTAATCTTCTCTCTAAAAACATCCAGAGTAGTACTATGAGTAACATTTTCTTTAGTGAGTTGTTCAACCTGTTGGATTTTGACTTTAGAGTCAATCATAGACTTTTCATATTCCACATGCAAATCATTTATTAGAGTTGTGTACTTTGTTTATTCTGTTAAAGCATCCTCCTTTCCAATGCTCAAACTATTTATCTCCTCTATGGACCCGGTTCTTTCTTCTGTGAATATTAGACCCCCTTTTCAAATGTTATTGGCTTTATCTCCTCTATGTACCTGGTTGTCTCTTCTATTACTAAACCAAGATTTTTGCTTAATTTAGCACTTTCTGCACATAAAATTTCCACCAAGTGCTGCGATTCAGTTAACTTCGGAGAAAACTTCTTATTTTTTTGGAGATAATGGTCATTTGTTGCTTCAAGTTTACTTTTTCCTCTTTTTCTGAGGTTAGGACTTCGTTCAACTTGGAATTTTCTGCCTGAAGTGCTTCAACGGATCTTTTCCATTCAGCTAATTCAGCTAGCAGACTTTCTTTGGAATTGGCGTTCTCACACTGTGATATATAGACGTGGCTTACAGTGTAGTCGTGAAGGTTTCATAAAGGTGATCATCTAAAGATTAAAATTGTAGTGAGTGGCATTACTTACCAGTTACTGTTAAATGTTGTACATGTGTACCCGCCACCAGTATGATTGATAGACCTTCCACATACTCAAATGTTAATGACTGCGATACAATGTCCACTGCATAAAGCACAGGAGTCACAACTCCAACTTTTCTAGCCTTTGTCAAACACCTAGCATCCTACAAAAATCATGACGAAGTATAAGAATTATAACAAAATCGATGCCCATCTGAAACATTGTCAAAATAATAATCATAAGTAAAATCTAAATTAAAGAGGCAAGAATAGCACTTCGTTTGTTGTATACATATTAACATTAGAACCACCAAGAATAAAGTTTATGATATTTATGGGGTGTTTGGGTAAGCTCTTATTTTCATATAGTCGCCTCCACTGAAAATAATCACAATTAAATCACATTCAAACCTACGTTGATAAGCACTCGTAGATGGGCCAGCGTGCATACCTGGCAAGCGACAACAGGGACCAAGAATGCTTGTTCCAGCTGTAACAATAACTCTAACAGTTGTTATAATCCATATTCAGAAAACGCAGATTAGAAAATAATGACAATATACGTGTGACGTACATTCACAGCAGGCATATGTGGATTGATCGACATGCGTATCCAGGCTGCAAGGCGGGAGCATAACTTTGAGCTATAATTATAATGGCCAAAGATAAATTAGCATCAGAAAGTACAGCCGGTATTTGAAGATAAATAAAATAAAGGTGCCACAATACAACTGTCATGGATAAGAATCAAACATACGTTGATAAGCACTTGTAGATGGGCCTGCGTGCATACTGGTGGTACGACAACGGAGACCAGAAACATTTACAAATAAGGCTTTACATTAGGATGAAGAGCATTGAGAGAAAAAATAAAGTGACTAACCTTGATGATATAATCAGTGATCAAAGTAGTTTTCTGGCCTGGAACTTCCCTATTCAAATCAAACTATCATTGTTGAGGGAAAAAAAATCAACGAATAATAACTGAATTATCAAAGTGCAATTGAAGTACCTCCATATCTATGGTATTGCCTATTAGAAGCGTACACAGCAGTAGGTGTTTGCAAAAAAGATGATGATGGCAACTGAATATCATTTGTTTTTAGTTCTGGTTTTTTGTTTTAGGGTTTTGTGTGGGTTTTGCTTGAAAGAAGGATAACGAATGATTTTTTAGATTAATGTAGATGCAGGAGTTTACTGGATAATTAATTTTTATGCTATATAGGCTTCGAGTTACAAAAACTCACCAAAATAATTTGATGGTTCAGTGGTTAAGATACTACATACTAACAACATGGTCTTGAGTTCGAATCTATTAAGAAGTTTTTTTTTTAAAATCAGACGAATTTTATACATTTAAAAATTATAAAAACGCTAAAATCAAATTAAATTTAAAAAAAATGCCACATAATTCAATAATGACATGGAAATATGACTTGGCTTTATGGGATGCCAAGTGGCATTATGACGTGGCATGCCTCCTCTTATATATAATGTATAGATATATATATATATATATATATATATATATATATAGTGTATGGTTATTGTCAGAACCAAAAAAATTGCGAGAACTGCGAGAACCAATCTGGACCATCTATTTTTCAATCAATGGCTAAGAAAAAAAATGGCAAAAATGTAATAACATAAAACTTTAGGTTACATTTTAAAAAAGGATTAGAGGGTATTTACGTCATATCGCATCATCACTAATAATAACTGTTGGCCAGTTATATGATTTACCCTTTTCCCTGTGAACCTCCCACTATCTTCGCATCCCTGGACCAAAACCTAGCCGCCGCCGCCACCGATTATCCCATTTCTTCACAATCTTCATTCACAGATCGTTTGGATTGTTGATGGTCTTTTTTAACCATCTCCCTTCACGGTGTGGTTCTAAAATTCGCCAACAAATTAACCCCTACAATGGCCATGCTAATCTCGGTTTTATCTGTTAATCTTTGTAATCAATTTTTTGTTCGCAACAAGATTTCGTAGTTGTTAACGAAATAGGGAGAATGACAAGGTATTATTTACTCACTCATTGTTGATATATATGGTTCTTGACTATGAGATATGAACAACTAAAATCAAACTTGGTTTCCTGGTCTTGTTTTTGAAAACCTGGAAGTAGACATTTTTTTTTTTCTATTTATGTTTCATGCAATGTAAGATGTGGATGTTCAAAAAATATCAGTTTAGGGTTGTTATTAGTTTATTTCGATTAGGATATTAGAATTTCAGTGTAGTTTATGCATTTCCTTAACCTCACTGATCATATTTAAATTGGCCTGGTTCAAGGAGGAAATGGTGATGCATTTAGGAGGCATTTTCATCTAAATAATCTACTGTTTAGCCCCATCTCCAGGAATTCAATAGATTTACCAGGCAACATTATCTGTTTATCTAGTAAGTTGAAGATTTTTATTAAATTTAATTGATCTTTGATAAATGGATGGTAGTTAACTATTTTTAATTCTGCATTCATACATGATGAGCTGTAGACAGAAGCAAAGCTTGTAAAGACTTGTGGATTGAATTTTTGTAGATTGGAACACGTATCGCAAGATTTTGGATTTTTAAGGCTAAATTTCATATTAAGTCTTTGATGTGAAGAATGAGCTTTAAATGTGAAGGTTGTGTCTTGTCCAAACATTTTATCATCTTATTTGTTGAAACTCTAACTCTGTACATTTTATCGTATATAACTCTATATGATACTAGTTGTTAAAGGTGCACATCTGAGTTACAGCTTGAAAACCAGAAGTTGCTTGCGTTAATTTGGTAGCGCTCAGTAAACATGCTTACCCAATTTACCTTCATTTATCTCTAGCATCATGAAATTTATATGAACCATGAAATTTAAGGCCTTCGATTGCAAGGTATTTACTTAGCTCAGTTTGACTTTTATGGTCAAGCAGAATGACTTTTAACTTTGGAACAAATATCAATGTGAACATACTTTTGGTACCTATACGATTTCTTTGGGTTATGAATTACAGTATGTTATTTAGTGCTACTACTAGACACCAAATTCACGGTAATATAGAAGTTGTATATTACTATTTCTGGATACTATTTAAGTTTGAGATCCAGGGGTGATATAAGATTGTTTAACAAAAAAGTTTTATTGCACAAAGTACTTGCACCAAGCCACCAACATACTATTTCAGTTTCGTCGAACCTCTTTCTTGTACATCTAAGTCATTGAAAGACGGCTTTGTGCGTGAGTCATTTTTAGGCAAAACAAAATAAAAACCAGATTATAATTGTACCGTTTCGGAGTTTAAATGTATTGAAAGTGCATTCTGATATATAAATTGTGCAAATGTGTTTGCTAGTTGATTATGCACATGTATTTTCAAATATTATTGCATCTAAATGATTATACACATGTATATTCTTTATTTATTTTATTTTAGTTTCATGATTCTATAAAGTTTGATTGTGTTTAAATGGTTTCTCATGGTGATTAACACGTGTTAGTTACAATATGTTTGCTAGTAGTAATGTGTTTCTTTTTAATGGATCATGATGAGAAACTCTAGTTGCATTTTATTTGCTTTTTAAAATCGATGTATTGTATTTAATTATGTGAAAGGGTATTGTGTGATCATTTAATTTGTTCATAGATAATGAATAAATCTGAATTTTGTGGAATACTATGTACCTTATAGTTTTAAAGATGATGTCATTAGATTATACATGTGCAACAATACTAACTTTTTTGTGTGTAGGTTATTGAAGATGATAATAGCATTGAAGACTAACAAGTGGATGCACATATAGATGCATGAAGATAATTTGCTCTATAACGTTTATCTTCTTTGTTAAGATGAGCGAGATGATAAAAACACATGTGTACAAGGATTAAAAACACATGTGTAGATTAAAAACACATGTGCATAAGGATAAAAAACACATGTGTAGATTTTATGGGTTCTTGAACCAAGAGAGGAATACATGTGCACACCTAAAAGATGAACCAACTGTTAAAGACATTGTAATATGCACACGTGCACGCTTCATATATTTGTAATAAAACATATTTATGTAATATTTTTAATAAAGTTTTGTTGTTTGTATAAAATTGCATCAATCTATTAATAAATGTTTGTTGTTTGTAAATAATTATTTATGTAATATTTTTTAAAGATACATGTGCAAATACAAAACACCTATGCATAAAAAAAAATACAATTTTTACGTAATGCAAAACACATGTGCACATATTGATATTTTACACAAGTACCCAAAAAAAAAAAAAAAAAAAAAAAAATCTAAAATTTCGGAAGAAAAAAAATATTTTTTTTAAATAAAAAAAATAAAAGATAAAATTAAAATGTAATTTTACCAAAATACCCTTTTGAATTAAATATTAAAACTAAATATCCAAAAAAATCTGATTGGTTGATGGTGGTTCTCGCAGTTCTCGCAATTTATTTGGTTCTGAAAATAACCCTTTCCTATATATATATATATATATATATATATATATATATATATATATATATATATAGCATTGACCTTGGCTTAGTTGTACACCTACCTAACTAAAATAAAGGCTCGTTTGGTTTGAAATTGAGATAGGAATTAGAATTGAAATCATGTTAAATCCTACCTATGTGGTCCACTTTTAATTAATGAGTTTGACACCATTCCTTTTCATTCAAAGCAAGAACCAAACAAATTAATTTACTTTCAATCCGATTCTTTTGTTCCAAAAACCGTCAACCAAACGGTCCCTAAGTTTTTAATGCTAATTCATACGATGTGATCCGTAAATGAAGGAAGGTTTTAAATTACTATAAGAGTAAAGTCCAAAATACATCCCTGTGGTTTGCCCTTTGTCTCGCTTTACATCCCTAAACTTTTTTTTGGCACAAAACCATCCCTCCGTTAGTAAAGTTAGCACAAATACATCCCTCTGTTAGTAAATCCAGTTAATAAGGACTAACGGTGCAAATATTTCTCTGTTATCTCCTAACGGAAGAGGAAATATTTGCACCGTTAGTCCTTAGGACTAACGATGCAATAAAATAAATTGCATCGTTAGTCCTAAGGACTAACGATCCATCAAAACCACATACAGAAAGTCCTATCCTTACCAAACAAATCTTCTCACGACTACAGTCAATCAAAACCAGAAAACCATATCTATCATCTTCACATATCATCAAAAATTCACCATCACTCTCACACAAAACAAATCGATCCATCTATCAAAATCACTGGAAAAAATCCACCACACACAAACAAACAAACCGACACATAAAACACCACAGATTCATCACAACTTTCCACAGCCAAATAAAAAAACCCACATCTCAATCTAATCTCATGTCAATCGAAAAAAAACTTATCTAAAACAAAAAAATCCATATAACCTCTCGACACACGACTCAAAACCCTATAGAAAATCATGAGACAAGTACTATCCGGTCAGAATAAAATGGCGGTTGTGATAATAAATGGGTTGGTCTTATTGTTGTGTTTTGGATTATGGCTGTTAAGTGGATAAGAAGGCGTGGGGTGGTTATTATTTTGTTCGTTGATTGAATGGTACAAATAGAAACTGAGATGGAAAATAAATTGAATCGGTTTTGTGGTTAATGAGTATAGATGGAGATTAATTGGTGTTTAGGGTGAGCTTCTGAGCAAGGGGTGACTGTGATGGTAAATCAGTTTTGAATCAGGGAATGGGCTATGAACCTGAAAATGTAGGATTTGTATCAAAGACTGGGGAAGCTGTGATGAGGTATTAAAAGAGGTCAGGTGTGACAAATTGACTCAGTGAGCGTGTGACTCACAGAGTGATAAGGAGGGTTAGAATGTTTTTCAGGAAAGCCTGAATTGGTCAAAGTGGTATGGAAACCTGTTATCGTTAGGTCTTATCAGGGAGTGTTGAAAAGAATTATTTGTGGTGCTGAAAACTGAAACCGAAACCTGTGGAATCAATTAATGTGTATGGGTTATGTCAGGGAGCAAATGTTTTACGGAGTGATGAAGCTGGCAAAGCTATACCAGCCACGACCTTACTGATTTGGTCATAGGATAGTAGGTTCAGCAAGGGGTGAGAATCAGTGGTTGGGATTGGAGTTGTGAATTGAAATCACCAACCCTAAAGTTGTTCCCAAAATTGAGGATCGAAGTTTTCAGGGACTGAAATATTTCAGTGTGTTGTTCCTTGTATGGCTTGAGATATTGAAGAGTGATGGGGTTGATATCAGTATCTAAGAGTGGTGGCGTTGGGTGGTGGTGGGTGGAGGTGGTGGTGTAGTGGTGGCAGTGGTGGCGGCGGTGGAGGTGGGGGGTGGTGGCGTTGGGTGGTGGTGGGTAGAGGTGGCGGTGGAGGTGGTAGGTGGCAGGTGGCGGTGGGTGGTAGGTGGCGGTGGAGTGCATCGTTAGTCCTTAGGACTAACGATGCAATTTATTTTATTGCATCGTTAGTCCTAAGGACTAACGGTGCAAATATTTTCTCTTTCGTTAGGAGATAACGAAGAAATATTTGCATCGTTAGTCCTTATTAACTGAATTTACTAACAGAGGGATGTATTTGTGCCAACTTTACTAACGGAGAGATGGTTTTGTGCCAAAAAAAGTTTAGGGATGTAAAGCAAGACAAAAGGCAAACCACAGGGATGTATTTTGGACTTTACTCTTCTTAAAAGAAAAATCTGGATTTAAGTAATATCGTCTACCCCTCACCACGACACGACCCCACGTTCTCATTATCATATATACTATTAGGCAAGACAAAGGTTCTTCACATGTCATGTGTCAAAACATTAATTGCTAACTTTCGTAAGTTGGCAAAAATAGCCCCTGAGGTTTAAGTGTCGTCGCAAAGTAAGTCTTTTTGCATTAATTGCTATCTATAGCAATTTGGCAAAAATAGTCCCTAAGGTTTAAGTGTCGTTGCAAAGTAAGTCCTGTAGAATTAATAACTATCTATAGCAATTTGGCAAAAGTCGTCCCTAAGGTTTAGCCACGAAAATAGACAAACAAATTTTCCGGTCATTCATCAGTTCCAAATTCACGTCTACAAAAGCAATCCCGCTGCATCGCGCGGGTTTCTACACTCGTTTTGTCTAAAAATCATCTATTAGTCTCTGCTAAACAGCTATATTCACTTTCTTTCTAAGATACTCTGCGTTTATCTAACATCGAACACCATGCCAAAACTCCATCTCGTTGAAAGGTTTCTTCAAAATAAACTTGGTTTGGAAGTGTTGTTCTGCCTTATAACTGCACAAAAGTATGAACTTATTTCGGATTACATTTATTGTCTTTTATCACATAATCATTTTGTATTACATTATATACAATTGTTTTTTCACATTAATCACAGTGTGTAAAAATGTTTGTCTTTGTAATCTTTGTAACTTCAAATTTAGAATACAAATTAAGATATCTCGTTGCATTTCATCATTTTCGTTCATTGAATATGTGTTGTTTCCTAATAACTAAAACACAATGTTTGTTCGTGTTTAGATAGCCCGGTCAACGAATTAACGAATACACGGCTCCACGCAACTAAAAAGGTCGAGGTGTCCTGAAATCAGGTAGCCCCTTTGTTTTAAAGTTATATGCTATATCTCCAGATCTTCTTATATGCGCTTTGTTACTAGAAAAAACCCCTTCGTATTTGTCTTATAGATTGTTCAACAAACAAATTAAGCTAACACTTCGAATGGCGGAAGCTGACATGGAACTTGGGCATGTAAATATTGACGACACTGTCCAACTTCTTCTTAAATACGATGAGGAAGTACGAAATCCAATCGACCAACAACGTCCAGGATCGATTTTAATGGTTCCTAGCGTCTATCGAGATCTCAGCCCATGTTCTTTTACCCCCCGGGTGGTGTCGATTGGACCTCTTCACCACCATGATGAACATTTGAAAGGATTTGAAGTCCAGAAAGCCACTTATATGCATAATCTATTCCATAATGTATTGCGTTCTTTGGATTCCGCGCCAGAGCAAATGTTAAAAGCATGTGTGACGAAGGTAAGTGGTTCAGTAGACCAAATCAAGGCATGTTATATCGGGATGCAGGCATACCCTGATTCTGAACTTGTCAAAATGATGGTAAAGGACGCTTGTTTTATACTCGCTTTCCTATACAATCGTGACATAAAATTTTCTTCATTGGGACCAATCGAGTTACTACACACACATATATACCTTGACATAGTTCTTATAGAAAACCAGATTCCCTTTTTTGTTCTTGAAGACATATTTGAGTGTACTTTTTCAAAACTTCATCCCACACTCACTCTTGCTGATTTTATCTTTATTATTCAAACATATTGCAACATATTTGAAGGAGATTTAGTAATGGACAATTCCGGTATATCTACAACGCACGATCATATCCTTGGCTTTCTCCACAAATCTTACCAGAATCCAGATCGCGATTCATCAAGAGTTCTTGAAAGGGTAAAGGCCCACTCTGTTGTCGAATTGGACAGGTCGGGAGTCAGGTTTAGCAATAAACTTGATGCAAAGTGGCCAATGGCCATGGAACTGGAATTTACAAGGTTCCTATGCTTCCCTTTGTCATGGAGTAAACCTACACTTAAAATGCCAGTGCTACGAATCGGTGATCACTCGGAGTTGATTATAAGGAACCTCATTATATATGAGTACTCCTCTAAAGCTCAGACTTGTGTCTCATCATATATGATGGCGCTGGATAAGTTAATAGATACTCCTGAAGATGTTGCCATGTTTGTAAGATCACAAGTCCTTGACAACTATTTAGGTTCCGATGAGGAAGCAGCAGATCTTATAAACAACATATGCAAAGAGATTCCTGTTAGAGATTTCTATTACCAAGTTGAATGGAAGAAAATGGATGAGTACTACAATGCTTATTGGCCCAACCTTATTGCAGAGTTGAGGCGTAAGTATTTCAGTAAACCATGGAGTATCATTGCTCTACTTGCTGGAATCGTCCTGTTTGTTCTTACCTTGGTTCAAACTGTCTATAGTGTAAAAGACTCAACGGCTGCGTGATCCCATAGTTGGTTTGAGCATATGGAACAAACTGTTGATTATCGATGGGGTTAATCTTCTCAACTGGTTGTTCTCGGATTTACTCATGTATTATCTTTTATTTTATTTTTATCCATGTTCTACAAATATAATTTCAATGTAAGCTTAACGTTGTTTCCGACAATATAATGTTCTTTCTTAGGAACCAAACTGTGTTTAAACGAGGGATTAGGGTATGCCTCAAGCTCGTTGCTGCAGGTGCCAAGTAGTGTCGTTTGGTTTTATCAATATAATAATTGTAGAATCATGTTATATACTTATGAAATGTTATAAATAGCGTGAGGCGTGACGTGACGGCATGATCAAGCCTCACGTCTTTGTGACCAAGGTAAAACTTTTGCGTTATAAAGCGTGATATAAGGCGGCACAAAATATGAAAATATTTATATATTTATATCATATTTTATATATATCGAGTTTACAAAAAGACGTGTCATAAGGTGGCATGACGGCATGGCGTGGCGACATTACCAAGCCTCACGCCTTTGTGAGGCCTTTGCGAGCCTTTTAGAACCATGCACTTATGTATACGTAACTGATATTTCACAACAAAGATTATTTTTTACATGATTAAACACCTCTTCCACAATGACTTATTACGGTGTTAGTGAACTACTAAGCCGTGATTTCATGTAACTACACTCCAATGCCTTAATGAATCCAAATATATTGAAATGTGTTTATACGAATATGATGATTCAAGTTTCACATTTATATTTGCTATATGAATCTTGGATCATGGATTGTTCTATAGGTTCTTGCCGTTTGGTGCAGGTCCTATTCCACCAAGATTACTCATCTCTCCTGCCTCACTCTTCAATTTAGACTAGTCTCTATCCTCATATATCAGGCAAAGGTGCATTCCACGCTCAGTTCTCGAGTTTCAATTCCGTTTCCTTTCCCTTTCCGCCCAAAAGTGGGAGGAAGATCTCACTATCAAATCTTCCTCTCCTCTTCTTTACCGATTCCCTTTCCCCTCTTAAATAAAGCTCAAGAACATAAAAAAACTTTCCATTTCCTTTCCTCTCCTCTCAAATTTCAACTCGAGAACTGAGCGCCAATGTTGGCTCCACTACTCCAACCTCCGTCACACTACCAAGACTCCTATATACTCTACTAGTGGCACGACAATGTCAAATTTTGGATTATAGACACCAAGATTCAGACCCACACAAGAAGGACTCCTTATACTACTAGTTTTGCTTATACCACTTCCAACCGCAACCACATTCGTTGTCATTCATACCTGCAAGATCGTGACACTCTTGTATTGGTTTCTATGCCACTAGTAATACATTCAACTAACATTGATTATCTACATCATTGTTTTTAATGTTGTCAGCACCACTCAACACTTGGTAATTTGGTACTTATTTTTTATGCAAATCTACATTTTTGTATCTTCTTAGAAATACAATACAAGCAGCCTTTGTTAATGACTTATGGATATAAACAAGCACAATTAAAGAACCAGAATAGAAACCAAACTTATAGTCAAACCCCACAATCGTTATCATTTCCAAACACTTTTCAACGAAAACAACTTATAAAAACACTAAAGAAGAGTTAGGCCAAGGACCAATAAAAGCTACCAAATCCAAATATACAAAACAATTACACACACTAGCATCCAATAGAACACATAATTTAAATTAAAGAAACAACAATTAACACTAAGACCCCCTAAACTAGATTTATTTCAACCAAGCCCCAACAGGAGCAGCCGATGCAGGTGTACTCACCTTCGGCGGACGCCCTCTGCCCCGCCGCTCACCCGACGGCAATAGAACAGGAGTAGCAACTTTCTTCCCCGGCTTGGGCGGACGGCCACGCCCACGTTTCTGTCCACTCAAGGTCGGAGTAGCAGCCCCATCTTGTGGTTTCGCCGGACGGCCTCTGGGCCGCGGAGGAGATGCGACAGTGCCTTCAGGGACCGGCTTCTTAGGTTTAGCAGGTCGGCCTCTGCCTCGTTTTGGAGGGGCGTTTGGGTCGGGTTTCACATAGTTGTTTTGTATGAAAAGTAATTGACCAGTTGCTTTCATTCTGTTGAGGTGGTGTGAGAGTAAAGTTGCGTGTGCTGATGGTAGTGTGCCATAAGTTGATTGAATTTTATTCGAGATTGTTGATTTGTTGGCTCCCTTTTTGCTGCCAATAGCTTCAAGTGCAGCTAAAATTAACTGAAATTAAGAGATGCCCAGATTATAAAACAGTAAAATAAACAAAACCCGAGCTGAATTTTATGAAATTCAACGGGTAAACGGATGAGGTCTTTCTGTTCATGTTATCTAAGGCAGCCAAATATATAACTCGTGTATAACTCAGATCTTTGTATGCTCATTAATCAGAGTATCTACAGTTTCCAACCTTTTCTCTAGCCACTCACAAAATTACCTAAAGAGGCTTAAACTCAAGACATTTTACAAGATCAGATGGTTGATGATGGTGATGGTTTAATACATGAAACAAAAAAAAACCCCAAAAATATCATGAATCCTGCCTCAATGCAGCCTAAAATAACAATTATTAGTGAAAACTAAAAGATACCCAGATTAGAGAAAACCAAAACTAACAAAACCCATATCTTAATTTCAGCTAAATTTCACTAAATAGAAAACCCCCAAATTCTCATTACAGGCATAATATGAACAGGCTCAATTGCAGCTAAAATTAACTTCATTTAAACAAAGGTAAAAGACCCAGACTACACGAAACAGTAAATTTAACAAAACCCATGTCTTAATTTCAGTTAGATTTCACTAGATTAAAAAAACCCCAAATTCTAATATCAGTTAGAATTTCAATATCATCAATTGCAGCTAAAATTTTGCTTATACCACTTCCAACCGCAACCACATTCGTTGTCATTCATACCTGCAAGATCGTGACACTCTTGTATTGGTTTCTATGCCACTAGTAATACATTCAACTAACATTGATTATCTACATCATTGTTTTTAATGTTGTCAGCACCACTCAACACTTGGTAATTTGGTACTTATTTTTTATGCAAATCTAAATTTTTGTATCTTCTTAGAAATACAATACAAGCAGCCTTTGTTAATGACTTATGGATATAAACAAGCACAATTAAAGAACCAGAATAGAAACCAAACTTATAGTCAAACCCCACAATCGTTATCATTTCCAAACACTTTTCAACGAAAACAACTTATAAAAACACTAAAGAAGAGTTAGGCCAAGGACCAATAAAAGCTACCAAATCCAAATATACAAAACAATCACACACTAGCATCCAATAGAACACATAATTTAAATTAAAGAAACAACAATTAACACTAAGACCCCCTAAACTAGATTTATTTCAACTAAGCCCCAACAGGAGCAGCCGATGCAGGTGTACTCACCTTCGGCGGACGCCCTCTGCCCCGCCGCTCACCCGACGGCAATAGAACAGGAGTAGCAACTTTCTTCCCCGGCTTGGGCGGACGGCCACGCCCACGTTTCTGTCCACTCAAGGTCGGAGTAGCAGCCCCATCTTGTGGTTTCGCCGGACGGCCTCTGGGCCGCGGAGGAGATGCGACAGTGCCTTCAGGGACCGGCTTCTTAGGTTTAGCAGGTCGGCCTCTGCCTCGTTTTGGAGGGGCGTTTGGGTCGGGTTTCACATAGTTGTTTTGTATGAAAAGTAATTGACCAGTTGCTTTCATTCTGTTGAGGTGGTGTGAGAGTAAAGTTGCGTGTGCTGCTGGTAGTGTGCCATAAGTTGATTGAATTTCATTCGAGATTGTTGATTTGTTGGCTCCCTTTTTGCTGCCAATAGCTTCAAGTGCAGCTAAAATTAACTGAAATTAAGAGATGCCCAGATTATAAAACAGTAAAATAAACAAA
The DNA here is from genome assembly GCA_019973895.1 of Chrysanthemum seticuspe. Lineage (NCBI taxonomy): Eukaryota > Viridiplantae > Streptophyta > Magnoliopsida > Asterales > Asteraceae > Chrysanthemum > Chrysanthemum seticuspe. The sequence continues at coordinate 239,708,087 of BPTQ01000001.1, read as the reverse complement.
ACCCGAGCTGAATTTTATGAAATTCAACAGGTAAACGGATGAGGTCTTTCTGTTCATGTTATCTAAGGCAGCCGAATATATAACTCATGTATAACTCAGATCTTTGTATGCTCATTAATCAGAGTATCTACAGTTTCCAACCTTTTCTCTAGCCACTCACAAAATTACCTAAAGAGGCTTAAACTCGAGACATTTTACAAGATCAGATGGTTGATGATGGTGATGGTTTAATACATGAAACAAAAAAACCCCCAAAAATATCATGAATCCTGCCTCAATGCAGCCTAAAATAACAATAATTAGTGAAAACTAAAAGATACCCAGATTAGAGAAAACCAAAACTAACAAAACCCATATCTTAATTTCAGCTAAATTTCACTAAATAGAAAACCCCCAAATTCTCATTACAGGCATAATATGAACAGGCTCAATTGCAGCTAAAATTAAGTTCATTTAAACAAAGGTAAAAGACCCAGACTACGAAACAGTAAATTTAACAAAACCCATGTCTTAATTTCAGTTAAATTTCACTAGATTAAAAAAACCCCAAATTATAATATCAGTTAGAATTTCAATATCATCAATTGCAGCTAAAATTTGACTGAAAATAACTAGAAATAGTAAAAAACTAAAAATCAAAAAATACCCAGACTATAAAACAATAAGCTAAACAAAACCCATGTCTTAATTTCAGCTAATTTCCACTTAATCAAAAAACCCTAAATTATCACATCACAATTACTATCTTCACAGCTTTAATTGCTACTTAAATTCACTAAAATTAAACAAATCTAATAAAAACTAAAAGATACCCAGATCATAAAACGCTAAAATAAACAAAACCCATGTCTTAATTTCAGCCCAATTTCACTAAATAAAAAAAATAAAAATAAAAATAAATAACCATATTAGTTAAAATTAGGAAAAAATAATTTTACCTCAGGGTACTGTGGAAGGATTGGGGTTGAATCAGGAGCCATGGAGATGACAATTGAGTTAAAGCGAAGGGGCTTAGTATGTATTTAAATAAGATGGGAGTTTGAAGAAGGTTTAGATCTGTGTTTTTGTGAAGATGATCTAACGGTTGGGGAGTGAAGGTGATCAACGGTTGATGTTAGGTGTTGTGGATTGTATGTGGATTATTGACCTGGCAATTTTTGAATATTTTAGCCTGTAAATTGACTAGTCTGTCCCTAGTGTTTATAATTAAAGGGAGGGCTATTGATATAGTCTATGTCCTTTATGTTTTTCTATTGGTATTTTATAAACTTTTTGTGAATGTTGAATGTTAAAAGTTGTCAAAAGGATTTATTGGCAAGAATTGGATGAAAATTTGAAAATCATTGCTTTCACTTGATATCATGAAATCGGATTCAATATTATGCTATGTTTCTTTTTTTTTTCTTTTATATAAGAGTGCTCGGTGAGGGAGGTGAATAACACGCCAACCACCTCCATATAAACCAATGGCGCCGCCATTTCCTCACCCCCTTCCACGCCATTCGTCCGCCAAAATCAGTTTCGCCATTTCAATGGCTGACGCCAAACGGCTTTTTTTTTTTTTTTTTTTTTTTAAACGTTAATTAACGGATAAAAATATAACGGCTACAAAATTCAAACCCTCTTTTTCACTATATAAATACCACTTTAAAACATACATTTTTCAAACAATACAACCAAATCACAATTTAAATACACTTTCTCATACATTTTCATCCACTCTTCCATATTTCATAAAGTTTTAACTTCCATGGATCTTTTTGACCCTGAAACTCGAGCCGAAGAATTATTACGTTTATACGATCTGCACGAAAATTTTCTAGCCTTAGACGACGATGAAGCAACTAGTTCACACACTCGGACGCACATACCCCGAGAATATGAAGCCGCCGAAGAACGTCTACTTAATGATTATTTTGGTGATAATCCAAAATATCCCGAAAGGAATTTCAGACGCCGGTACCGGATGAGTCGACGACTATTTTTAAAAATAGTCCAAGGTATAATTAACTATAACGTTCACCCTATTCCCGAGCACTTTAAATTTTTTAAATACCGGCCAGATGCTACTGGTAGAATGAGTATCCACCCTATAATGAAATGCACGGCCGCTATACGCCAATTGGCGTACGGGTTAACACCCGATGCTTTCGATGAATATTTTCAAATTGGCGAACGTTGTAGTCGTGATAGTTTAGACCATTTTACCAAATGCATATGGGATTTATACTCAGAGGAGTATTTAAGAAAGCCCTCACCGGATGATATTATGCGGCTATATGAAAAACACGAAAACTATCATGGGTTCCCGGGTATGCTTGGTAGTATAGATTGTATGCATTGGGAATGGAGGAATTGTCCGAATGCTTTCAAAGCGCAATTCCAACGGGGGGATCACAGACATCCGACAATAATGCTTGAAGCAGTTGCATCTCAAGATTTGTGGATTTGGCATGCATTTTTTGGTATAGCGGGTGCAAATAACGACCTAAATGTTCTATATCGGTCGAATTTGTTTGACGACCTCATTGACGATCGCGCTCCCGAGGCCCCGTTCACGGTGAATGGTCACACATACACCAAAGGATATTACCTAGCAGATGGTATTTATCCCACGTGGTCTACTTTTAGTCAAATCATATTCGATCGCCCGAAACCAAGCTGATATAAATTTTAAGAGGGCTCAAGAAGGTGCAAGGAAAGATGTGGAACGGGCTTTTGGTGTTCTTCAGGGTCGTTGGGGGATTATAGCACAACCCGCACGTGCTTATCAGGTGAGCAAAATACGTAGGATTATGTATTGTTGCATAATATTGCATAACATGATACTAGAAGACCAAGATTTCCAAATAAGTGAATTTAACGAACTATATGTTAGTCCGGCCGCAAATATACAAGAAAATTGGGTCGAAAGATGCGATCGGCATGCAAAGAAACGAAAGGAAATACGTGACAAGGAAGTGCATACCAACCTTCGACATGATCTTGTGGATCATCTTTGGCAACGACACCTAGAAGTACAACAACAAGACGATATGTAGTCTATTTATTAATGTATTGTAATTTAATTTATGTATTGTAATTTAATTTATGTATTGTAATTTTATTTTATTTATGTATTGTAATTTTATTTTATTTATGTATTGTAAGTTAATTAACCCATGATCTCAATATCATGAACACACGTACCAGATCAGCGCCAATTATTTGTTTTGTGCTCAATTATTTGTTCTGTGCTCAATTATTTGTTTTGTGCTCAATTATAGAGCAAGTGAAAATGTCAATTATAGATGTATACGAGGGGTGGAGCAAGTGAAAATTCTAGATGTGCTCAATTATAGAGCAATTGAAAATTCCCAACAATAAATACCCACATTTAACTTCAACCCAATTCAAATTTTATCAAACCTTTCACATACACATCAATTTATCTTCCAAAAATGTCACAACAAAACACAAACGATTGGTTACTTAACAACATATTTCAAACCGAGTCCGCTAATTCAAGCTCACTTTCACCCGCAACACCATCATCCGGCCGTTCTTTACCGGTCCAACAAACTGAAAACCCGATGCCGATGCCGATGCCATATCCGCAATATCCAAGCCATAACCCGATGTCGGGTTTCGCACCATACGCCAACCACCCGCAAAACCCGATGCCATATTATCCACAACCCACTTTCGCACCACAAATGAACCAAGATCACTTCAACCAAATGGCTTTTTTTGCACAACAACAACAACAATACTTCAACCAAATGAATCTCGGGAATTCCTCGCAACCGACACAAGTGATGCCAACACGAAGTTTACACGACACACCACCAAACTCACCACCACTATCACCAACACAAGAATCAAAAACCGAGTCTTCTCCGGTCGGAAAAGGAAAAGGAAAAGGAAAAGGGAAAAAACCGAGACCAAAGAAAACCGAAAATGTCCATACCCGTTGGCAACCAGAGGATGAAAAACTTTTGGCCGAAACGTACGTACAAATATCCGAGGACCCAAGACTCGGTATTGACCGAAATTCAAAGTCGTTTTGGACACAAGTTACAACTGAATACAACCGGCTTGCACAACACGAACGTACCAAGGATATGATCAAAGGAAAGTGGACCACGTTGCAAGGTGCTTGTAGCAAGTTCGCCGGAGTTGTCGATGAAAATGAACGTTTGAGTGGTGAAAACGATTCGAAGTGGCTAAATCGTTGTTACACAATATTCAAAGAAATGTGGGGGTATGCGTTTACCCACTATGAAGCATGGGAGGTCTTGAAAGACCACCACAAATGGCGTGGTGCCAAAACCGTTAAACCCGGAAGACGCGTTCGGGGACTCGAGGACCTTGAAGAACCGAACGAGCTATTTCGAGACGATACAATCCCACGTCCTCCCGGCAAGCCAAGACCTTCCAAGAGTATAAAATCGGACTCTACGCGTTCGGCGGGTTCTTCGTCTAGTAGAGACGCTTTCAAGGAGATGATCCAAGATCAGTTGCAAATCGAACAAGAGAAAAAAATTGATTATATCACAACTCAAAAGAAATTGGAAGAATTGAAGTTTCTTAGTTTTAGCACTGAGGGGATGACTCCGGAAAATGCGGCGGGTGTCGAACAAATCAAGAACGATATCCGAGCACGATACTTTGGCACGGGGTCGAGCTCAAATAATTAGCGTGTTTGTCATATCGTCTTTTATTTAATATTTGTCGTATCGTATCGTTTTTTTTATGTAATCGTTTCGTATCGTTTTTTTAATTGTAATCGTTTCGTATTGTATTGTATTTTAGTTCGTATGTTTTTTTTTTCGTATCGTATGTTTAATAAAATGTGTTTGTTTATTTGTATTGTAATTTTAATTTATGTTTAATAAAATGTGTTTGTTTTTAAATTAAATAAAATGAAAAAAAGTGGGACCCAATAACATGTTATTGGTGTGTTATGAAGGAGGGTGTTTTAGTTATTGGTGTGTTATTGGGAGGGGTATGATGTGGCGCTGATGTGGCATACCAATAACGTGTTAAATGACCTCACCTCACCTAGCACTCTAATAAGGAAACGTACATGACTATCCTTGAAAACATAAGTGTCTACAAGTGGAAAGTAATTATCTTAAGACATTCTAGAGATAATCTGGGTTACTACCAAGATGACAAAGCTTGTAACTCCCACTGAATAAGAGATCATTACATTAATTCCTTATTCAGTAATAAGAACACAACACTCCCACTGGATTTGACAACATTGTAAGTGTTGCATTAACCAGTGAAAGAAAATAGTGTTCTATTTACTTCCCTACACCTTTGAGAAAGTCCATACATAACAATTTCTTATGTACTTAAAAGAATGTATTCTACTATGTAGATGATGAATTATTCATCAATGCTATTAACTTGAAATAATTGGGCATGCAATTTCTTTCTTAATAGTTCTACTATTCCAACAATTGTAAGTAGTACTTTTAAATGGTCAAAACACAACAACTACATAAAATATGCTAGTTTGTCTTTTACCAATTATGCAGTAATTAGTCTAGCTTCTAATTTAATAACTCAGAACATATGCAATTTTCTTAACTATTAAAATTTGCTTACGAGTTATGTATTTAGAATTTAGACAATTCTATATGTCCTATTATACCTTTCTTCATTCATGAAAAGGAATAGCATTGAATCTCACTCTTTCGCGTGAAAAGAGGACTAGGTTTATTATTTTAGTAACGTTGACTCTACTAAAACCCTTACAGGTGTAGATCAATTTACCAATACAGGAATAACCTACGTTTACGGTTTAATGTTGCATTAATACATTTAAAGAATTAGCAAAATTCAATTTTAGTATTTTCGATAATTAAACTTTTCAAGAAAATAAAATACCCAAGGTAATATTCATATAACCATAGAATTTTCTCGAAAACTAGAATCCAAATTATCATAGGTTCATTACATCAGTTGATCTGCTAGCAACGAACGCATATAATAAGGTAACCTGTCGAACATTAATTGGCAAACAATTTCCAACTCCTAGATCATTATGGGATTTATATTTTCCAACGCTATTGCAAATATAAACATGTTTCATCCCATCTTATGCCATTGAGTCCAGGTCTCACTCCCTACTCAACTTAAGTGTCTAACTTAAAGAACTGCAAATATGTCCATGTAAGGTCTGACTTTACATAGAGATTTACCTCTCCATTACAATCTCGCCAAGTACTGTCATGACGTAAATTGCAACTTCAAGTGTCCCTTTAATTAGATGGCATATAACTTAATTTTAAAAGGGTACTAGTTTTGATTTTATGTGGTTAAATCAAATATGTACAAAGATGTCATGCATTCATCTTGTAGCATAAATTTAATAAAAAAAACTTTTTATTACCAATTCATAAAGATCAATTATCAAAGTTTTGATTGAGGTATTGGGTTCACCAATCAAGGAATTTAGTGTTAATTATCATCCATTATACCGTACTTTTGCATAAGTGTAAACACTTAGTGTTTCGGATAATTACCACAGAAGTGGCGCATGGAATTAAAACTAATTCGCCCTTAAGATGAGCTTGTACATTTTATGGCTTACTAAGTAGCTCCATTCGAACTTACAGAGGGCAGAGGACCAGGTAAGCGCAAAAGCGTAACCTTAGACATCCTTTCAGTGCGACTGTGCGCACTTCTTAAATAACCCCTTTATAGTTCATTCGAATGGGTGAGCCGTTCAGTCATTGTACCAAAGTCACCAATCAATTAAACTATTGAAAACTTAACTCTTCCAAAACAAATCAAATTTCGCCATTGTTTAGTCCGTATTATTTTTCTATTCAAAATTACCCTTTGCTTAAAACTGTCTAACATAATAAACAAACAAGTAACAAATAAAAAATAAACTACTAAAAAACAATGCGCACATAATAAACAATTTATGCGTGTAAACAAGTAGCCACATGCAACTTATTCGATAAAACCCTATTAATAATCAATATCTAGGTTAAATTAATGTATATATTAATTTAGGGTTTTCACTCCAACAATAGAAAGTGAACCACATACATCGATAAATCGATTGCGTAAACCCTTAATTAAATTATACCAAATTGCACATAATTGATTCATTAATATATATATAATTGGAGTCTTCCCCAATTCAAGATTTATCGTAAATAAATATGTCTCAACAATTAAACAATATATCAAAGCAACTTATCAATGACTAACATGCATGTATAATCATGGATATCATAACAATTTATACAAATAAGTCACAAGATCGCATAACAAATTCCATGACACATAACAAATTTATTCATGAATTAATCACGTAATCAATATATTAATTCTAGGTTTTAATAAGGTTAGCAAACAATTTTCAAAACCCTAAAAATTTAATGTATGTGTCGACCAAAAAAAAATAAGGGTACGCCCCAATTAACTAAAAAATCGACCAAACAAAAAATAAAACATAAACCCTAGATAAACATATTAAACAACATACAATTATTTGTTTTATTACGCGTTTATGTAATTAATTACTCATTAAAACCAATGACTCGTGATGCCACTGTTGGAATTATATAACATGACTAATCATAAATATAAACAATAAACATCAAAGTAAGTGCGGAAGCGTAAAGGATGTATTAACGAATAATTAATTAACATAAAAAAATATGCGTACCTTTTCTTGATTCTAGCCGAACAAGAATCAATTCCACAAACTAGCAATTGGATGAACCCTAATTAGGGTTTATAGGATTATGTGAATTACCCCTTACCTTTTTGTAATTCAATCCAAGATACAATCAATAGTGTGATTGTACCACGTTCTTGTACACACGTACTATAACAAATTAAAGTAATGCTAGTTTTAATTAAACAAAATAATTATGTTTTGGAAAAACTATGATCGACTACCCTAAAGGGTTGTACGATCGATTGAAGCAAAAAACACACACAAACAATTTAGGTTTTTAGCTTATGGGTACAAGAGATGGAAAAATAAAACCCCTAGCCTTGTTTATATACCCAACTAAACTTGGTGAACAAGTTGGCTATGGATTGGTTTATGGAAACCATATGGACGATCGGTTTAGGAAACCCACAAGGGATTCTAGAACCTTCTCGATCTCTAATTTCATCTTTAGTCCTTCCCAAATATATTTAACGACCGTTAGTCCATTACAACTAATTACTTAACGTCCGTTATAGTTATTTTGTTTAATTAATAAATAAATATAACTATTACATTTAATTATTAACTTTAATTCTCATACGTAAAGTGTGCAATCCCTTGGTCTCGAGTTCGATCCTAACACACGTCTATTAATTTATTGTCCATAAAACCAACAAAATTTAAGTTACACAAGAAATAGTAATTTAGGGTCTTGTTTGCGCCGACCTTGCCCATACGCTCCCTTAGTTACACAAACGTACGAGACTTCTACAAACCCGTAATAGTTCTATATATACATATGTAGGAACTACATAAGACTGAAAGTAACAAATTAAGCACACATGCATATATATATTGGCCGAAAATGTATACGTTATGAACAAAACCTTTCGATAATATATATAGAATTGTAATATAAACCATCAACAAGTAATTACTTGTCCATGAAGCAGAATTTATAGTGTTTAGAATATAAATCATAAATTAGAAATAATGGAATTGATCAACGAGATTATGCAAAGCGCCGTTACTTAAAAAAATAATTACACAAAATTGTTTTAGGCATGTATGGAACCCAAGAGTTACACATGGATATGTTAGCCTAAAAACAATTTATAAGATTCATTTCTTATTGTTATAGCAACTTTTTGTGCGAAAACAGTGAACTAATTATAATAAAAGGTCTATTTTACTTTTAAAAAGGAATAGAAAAGAAAGAAAGTAAGGAAGATTAGTTGCCTTTTTTTAGTAACTTCCAAGGTTGGAAAGGCAAAGTTAGATTGGTGGACATACTCTTACGGTTACACTTTCACGGGGTCGGCCCTTTCTATATATATCTAAACTTCAACTCCATTACTTCTCTTACGAAACCTTCTATCTCTCTCTCTCCCACACACACACAAAAGCACACACATAATCACCATGCAAGCTCATCATCAAGAAGATGATTACACTTCAATCATGGCGGATTCGAGAAACATGATCATCAAGGGAAAAAGAACCAAACGTCCAAGACCCTCTTCCCCTCTTGCCTTAACTATGGCTTCCACCTCTTCCACCACCACAAGTGAAGATGGAGATATCGAAAACCCTAATAACACTTTCTTCCACATGCCAACTAGCTCTATTGAATTCACAAGAATCCTTCAAGACAACGACGAAGAAGACATGGCTAATTGTTTGATTCTTTTGGCTCAGGGTCAGTACTCGCCAACACAACAACAACCATCACACAGTGAGATGGTTGTTGAGACAGATATGGCGAGGACTTCAGGGTTTTGTGCCTATGAATGTAAAACATGTAATCGTGGGTTTTCTTCGTTTCAAGCTCTTGGTGGTCATAGAGCTAGTCACAAGAAACCTCCTAAGGCTAATTTGGATGATAAGATTAGGCCAAATATGGTGAAACAAGATGTGGATGCTCATCATAGTTCTACCACACTTTCGTTAACGATTGGTTCAAATCATTTGACTCACTCTAACCCTAGTGGCTCGGTTAAGGTAGCCAAGGTTCATGAATGTTCCATATGTGGTGCTGAATTTGCTTCTGGGCAGGCACTAGGAGGTCATATGAGGCGACATAGGTCCATGCCCTTGACTACAACCAATTGTGGTGATTCTAGCGGGTGCCAAGAATCCAAGAAACCGAAAACCCTAATGTCGTTGGACTTGAATCTTCCCGCTCCGATTGAAGATGACCGCAAGGAATCAAAATTCTTTCGATCGAATGATCAAATGATCGTGTTCTCGAATTCTTCTTCTTCTTCTCTTGTTCATTGCCGTTTCTAAATCCTAACATCTTACAAATGATTCATTATTTTTTTTTTCATACGATTTGTAGATAATTTGTTATCATGTAAAGTGATTCTTTAAAATTCTTTTAGTTTAATTTGTTAATATAATTCATGATCGGCTTGGCTGAATTCTTTGAAAATGTGCATCGTTACAACTCTTTGATTTGTTATTTGGTTTTTTATTACTATACATATAAAACTTTTTGTTACTTGATTTCATTTCAAAATAGCTAGGAACATTTAACTTACCTAATAGTCTGATAAATATGTTCCTTTAAAAGTAAAAAATGCCTGAAATTTTGAAATTGGTGTATTAAATTTTTAATTTTAACAAAATCTACAATTGTAGTCGAAAATTTCTATTTTTTTTTGGTATAAATACGATTATCCACAGTGGACTGGTAAGTTTTTCATATTATACTGAGACAAGTTTTTGTATAAACAGGATTTTGGTGTAAAAAGATTAAAAAATTATATTTAATTGTACTTAAATTATATATTCTTTTTTCTCCAACTGTTCCGATGTATTGTAATGGTAGGGGACTACAATACCGTCATTCATGGTGGCAATTGCTTCACATGATTAAAAGTTGGTACCTTTTGGTGATCTTTTTCTTTGTGGTTAGTGATTCTTGTGAACTAAATACTAAAGTCCTATAAATGTGGGCATGTGGCTAAATAAATTATATATTTTATAGACTCTAAGCTAGAACATTGTTTGTTTGTTTTGATTAGCATGTAAAGTTCGAGTTTATCATTTGTATACACGTAATAGAAGGATGAATCCCCCTTTTTCTAGAAGATCAAATTTAAATGACCCAACATAAAAAAATTGTCATCTTCATTGTAAAATGATTTTGTTGTGGTAACTAGACTGATGAAATTTCTCAGGTAGACGAATTTTTAATTTATATGTACACGACCTAATTATAATATCTTCATGACTTTTTCGACTATCTCTCTTACCACTTTTAAATGTATATATTCGGAGGTTTGAACCTTAAAATTTTATGAGGTGATCAAAAGCTTTACTATTAGCTAATTTAGCAAGAGTAGTTGATTTTATCACATAGTAATTAAGGAACGTAAAGATACCTTTGTCTATCAAACAAATAAATTTTTAATATTATCAAATATATTTTCTCGACTCATCAAACTCTTCTCTATATCCTACACGTATCATGAGATTGACGTGAGTTACTAGTTAAAACTCGTCACTTTTAAACTAATTAAATTTAATGTATCTTACAAAACATATTGCAATTGATGAATTTAATCAAAAAGTAGTGGATGAAAATACACCATCATATCGTTGTGAATAAGATGACCTTAAATTTGCCGTCAAATACAATCTATGTACTATATTGATATCTATATACTAGCTCCATGGTTAAGAAAGACTTAATTAACACGCAAATAGAACCGTGTTTGGTTACTTAAATTAATGACTTCATAAACGGGGAAAGACGTGGCCGGTTTGAAAAAAATATGTTTGTGGATATTTGTTAGTATGCTAGGATATTTAGGTACTTAAATCTTTGGAGCTAGGTGCATGTGTTAAACTTTAATTCTTATGACTTTCTATATATTTTTGAAAATAATAATAAACTATTGATGAGGACAAGAATCAAGAAATAGAAGAGCATACGTGATGGTGTTTGGGTCGTGATTTATCATGGAGGGAAATAGATTTTGGCATCTAGGTAGAAACATAAATGTCAATAATTTTCTGGATAGATGTTTATTTTAACTGGCATTTATGTTCTACCTAGATGCCAATATTATTAATGTGTCGTTATTTGGATTAGGATTATAAAATTTCGCTTTCGCGTCATGTGTCAGTTGATATAAGAGCTTGTTAATTATTATCCTGGAGGTTTCATCCTCGTTTATCAGCCCTTGGATTAGGGTTACAAAATTCACTTTCGCGTCCTGCGTCAGTTGACATCTAGAGCTTGTTAATATCCTGGATGATGAATCATGTAGAAGATTCAAAAACACATATTGTTGGTGGGTATAGTCTCGAGAACATATGGATCGTGATTTTATCAAAATCATACTCGATAGGAATTCCACTATTTATCAAAAATTATGTGACGTGGGCGGGATCCATTTTTGTTTCAAATGAAACACATGTTTTTAATAATTTCATTGCTAGTGCCGGGGTTGTTTGCGTTTCAATTAGGTGGTCGAAGATTTACAAGGTTTAATAAAGAAGGATATAAAATGAGCAAGTTAGATCGTTTCTTAGTTACTCATAATTTTCTTGATCATTGGCCATCGGCTTTGGTCACTGCTTTGGCAAGAACCCTTTCGGATCACTGTCCCATACTTCTCAAGGTTGAACTTCCTGACTTTGGTCCAAGCCTTTCCGTATCTTTAACCACTGGTTGGGTCTTCCAGAGTTCAATGATCTTATGGAGTCCACATGGGGTGCAAGGCCCTTTAGAGACTATGTGGATATCATTCTAAAAAGTAAGACAAAGCATCTTAAAACGACCATTTAGTCCTGGTCCTTTAACAAGACAGCTGCGATTAAGATTCGAAAATCTGATCTCTTGAGATGCATTGAAGATTGGGATCTCAAAGCTGAATGTGGGCTTCTTACGGGTACTGATTGTTTGGCTCGTGAGGATGCCATTTTTGAGTTAATGCAGTATGATAAAGTTGAACGAATAAATTGATGCAACGTAGCAGAGTCAAATGGGCAGTCGACGATGACGAGAACTCAAGATATTTACATGCCTTAATTAAGAAATGAGCCGTAAAACATCATATCAATGGGTTGTCGTGGGGTGGAAACTGGATTACACCCCAGATGCGAAAAAGGAGGCGGCTTTCTCTCATTTTCAAGAGCGTTTTAAGGAACCCGTTTTTGCAAGGCCTCGATTTCGCAGCAATCTGTTCCGTACTCTTGATTCTTCTGATGATGACTTTCTCGAATCTAGTTTTTCTATGGAAGAATTTAAACAGGCCGTGTGGAGTTTTTCGGGCTCAAAATCCCCGGGGCCTGATGGGTTAATTTTGACTTTCTAAGGAGGTATTGGGAAATCATCAAAGTTGATTTTTACAACTGCTTAAAGCATTTTGAATTCACAGACCACTTCGCAAGAGGATGCAATCCTTCTTTCACAGTTCTTATTCCTAAGAAGTGTGACCGAATTGAAATTTCTGATTTTCGGCCAATTAGCCTTATCGGATGCGTGTACAAGGTTCTTGCTAAGCTTCTATCATCTCGTTTGGAGAAAGTCATTTATAAAATTATTGGTCCTAATCAAACGGCTTTCATCTTTGGGAGGCAAATTCTTGATGGTGTCTTGATTGCAAATGAAATTATTAATTATGCATCTCGGAATGACTTAAAGCTTTTATTGTTCAAAGCCGATTTTGAAAAGGCGTTCGACAATGTAACCTGGAGTTTTCTATTGGATATAATGACGCAAATGGGATTCGGTCCAAAGTGGCGTTCATGGATTAAAGGCTGCTTAACTTCTGCAACAGTTTTGATTCTTGTAAATGGTTCCCCATTTAATGAGTTTAAGATGGAACGCGATTTACGCCAAGGGGACCCTCTTTTGCCATTCCTCTTCTTAATTGTTGATGAATCTCTTCAAGTATCCATCATTGAGGCATGTAGTAAAAATCTTTTCAAAGGTCTGTATTTAAACGAAGATAACACTAATTTATCCCTTCTCCAATACGCGGATGATGCACTCTTTTTTGGTGAATAGTCTATGTGGAATGCAAAAAAGCTAGTAACGGTCGTGAAGTGTTTCCAAGATGCATCTAGCCTTCGTGTTACTCGTAAAAAGCAAATTATATGGAATTGGTGTTAACTCAGAAGAGGTTAATAGAGCTGCTAATATCCTAAACTGTGGCTATGACTCTCTACCATATATATTTAGGTCTCCCAGTTGGAATGAAAATGAACCATGTGGAGAGTTGGAGTGAAGTTAGAGATCGCTTTACTAATCGCCTGTCCTTGTGGAAATCAAAAATTCTCTCCATAGGAGGTCGCTTGACTCTTACAAAAGTTGTTTTGGGGAGTCTGCCATTATTTTATTTTTCTATTTTTAGAGCACCATCAAAGGTTCTTCATAAGTTAGAAAACATTCGTTCTCGTTTCTTTTGGCGCTTCAAAGAGGGAAAGTAAGGGTATTTCATGGGTCAAGTGGAGCAAAGTTTTTCTCTAATAAAAATGTTGGGGGTTTAGGGGTTGATTCCTTAAAAGCGATGAATCTTTGTCTTCTGGGCAAATGGAGATGGCATTTTTTCAATGAGCAAGAAGCTTTATAGAGAAAGATAATATCGGTTCTTTTTGATAATGATGGTGGATTCCAAAATAAAACAGGGGCATGCTTAAAGAAGGTAATATGGGATGGCATTGTCAGCTCCTCTTTAGCTATTGACAAAACAGGTTTGGCATTTAGCCATTCGTTCACAAAGAAGGTCTCCAATGGTGATACTACCTCGTTTTCGGAAGACTCTTGGGTAACCCCTGGTCCTTGTCTAAAGCTTCGCTTCCCGCGATTATATGCATTGGAAACTATTAAAGAAGCTAAGGTAAAAGAAAGTTGGGTGATGTCTCACGGAAGTGGTAGCGGCTCCTGGAATTGGAGATCTCATTCAAGAGGTCGTGCTCTTGATGACTTAAACTCTATATGCACACTTCTAAATGGTGCTCAAATAACTGTTTGTTCCCCAAATAGATGGTTTTGGATTTATGATTCTAAGGGTATGTTTTCAGTTAAGCGATTAACATACTTAATTAGTAATCATATTCTTTCTGATGATTCTTCTATTCCCCACCATATATAGATTCATGGGTTCCAATCAAAGTAAACCTTTGTGTATGGAGAGCTACTCTTGACAGAGTTCCTACCTACCTTAATCTTGCTAAGAGATGTGTCGCGCTTACTTCTACAATATGTCCGTTATGCAAAATGGAAGAAGAATTTGTTTCTCACCGGTTCATAACATGTTCATTCTCGAATACAATATGGAAGAAATTATGGAGCTGGTAGCCTGGTAGAATATAGCACCCCCAGGTTTTCGACCTCTACGCAATAGCACGTAACTTGGTTATTTCGGGAGGTGGAAATAGTAGTATCGTGAAAGCCTTCCATGGTGTTTGTTTCATTCTTGTTTGGATTATATGGAAATAGAGAAACCGCTATGTTCATGCCTCTGAGGATCAAAAACCAAATATTCTCCCTAAAGATATTTTTTCACAACTTCAAAGGTATTCATTACTTTGGATTACAAATCGATCTTCATTGGCAACTAATGATTGGGAAGCTTGGATATCAAACCCCGTCAAGGTGCATATCTAGATAGGCTTTTTTTAGGCGCTTGTATTGGGTTTGTTTATCTTGATTGTTGTTTTGTTTGTCTTAGACATGGTGTAATTTTTGGCCCCTGCTTGGGTCCTCTAATATAATCTTTGCCGCTTCCAAAAAAAAACAACCTCAAAAATCACGAGGGTGGCAAACACGAAGGTCGAAAGATTCGTCCAACCGTAGGCGATTTTGGAGACAATTGTGCACGCGGCCATTCCACGTTCAATAATTGGAAGAGTTGAAGAATGGGAGGAGAGAAAGAAGTAGCGTCGGGTGTCTACAACCAAGTTCTTCCGTTCGGAAATCTTAATCAATAATTCAATATGTTCTTTAATTATTGATGGTTGTAGTTTAAATAATTTGGTTCATAAAAATTAGTAGACTTTAAAAAAAAACAATGGAGGTTTGTCTAAGAGAGGGTTATTAAGTTAGGGTTCCCGTGTCTATCGGAAAATTCTATAAAGTGGAGGTACTTTGTGTTGTGGATGATTTTGATGAATGTCGTATTCTGTTGGGAATACCATGGCAAGTAAAATTAAGGGTGTATATGATCTTCAAAGAAATATTTACCTTATCTCATGGAAGGAAAAAGGATTGTAATGGTAATGCGTGAAGATAAAACACAAGTACTAAAAGCCAAGGGTAAAACCAAATGTTGAAGACCGAAAGAGTAAGTAAACTGGTTGAGACTAAAGTTGAAGTAGTTAAAATCGCTTGTAAGGAAGTCTTAACCCCAGATGAAGTCGACATAATTGGTAAAAGAAATTTCAATTTTCATAGTCGATAAACAAAGTGATAATATTTTGAAAATAGATAAACTTGATAGGTTTTGTGATTTAAATTATGGGTAAATATGAATGTTGAATTTACGAAGCCGGTGAGATTTTCAATTGCAAACAAAGAAACTATTTTTTTGCAATTGAAGATTTGATTATCGTTGACAAGAAATTCATTACCCGGGGTTTGGGGTCATGTGTGGATCATTGGGAGTGTGGTAGACGTTTGAAAAAATGTGAAGAGAGCACTTGAGTAAATGTGGAGTTCAATGCTACGGCTGACAAGCGTCGTCAAATGAAAATTTTTGAGGTAGATGAAGCAACTACACATGAGAAGTCGGCGTCGAGTTTTTTTCAAGTGAGTAGGAATGATATGGACGAGAATCAAGAAATAGAATGTGACAACTTGTAAATTCAGGTCATTTCTCAAATTTACTATTCATCTCGGGAATTTACTATTCATCGGTTTTTAAGTCGATTTGATATTCTGAGAACGTATTTCAAAATTTTACTATTCACGAAACACTATTCATTCCCGGAGAAAAATCACTATTCATGATTCACTATTCATCATTTTTCGTAAACTAGGTTTACGAGTATCAAATTCGCGTAACCGTAATGGTTTAGCTGCGTATTCATAAAAAATCATTAAGGACATTTCATATAGACTAGAATTAGTCTACATATCATTAGTAACATCATCAACGTGTTAGTCCATGCATGGGTTTGCATTTTTCATTAAACGTATATTTTCTTATTAAATAAACGCTATCGCATAATCATTTATTTTGGATATTTGATCCGACACTTTCAAAAAGTATCCTAATATATTTTTATACTCATTTTAAGATTATAAAAATTATATTATTAGTTTACCCGATGTTTTAAATTTATTTTGTACATAAATTGTTATATATATATATTTACGACGGTTTTCGTAAATACTACTCGATAATTATTATTTCACTCAATTCTTGCGAGAAATGTATTTTTATAATTTTTATGACTTTGATATATTTTATTTTGTTCCGTGAAAATCGATTTCTAGCAAACGCTACACTAAATAATTACTTTTACTTATCAAATATACACTACAATTACCATATAATACATTCACTTAATAAAATTTCACCTCCCTTTTCTTTTTTTACCCCTTGTCGACCAAAACAATGAATCACCATAGTTTGCACATAAAAATCTTCTACCTAGACTTACACATATACACTTATAGCTTGACATTTGTATTATACTTAATATATTACTAACATATACACATACATACACTCATTTACAAAGGTGAAAAATTAAAAACACTCTACCACTCTATCCCTAGTGACCGTCCAAGGAAGAAAAAGGGGAAGAAACTCAAGATTTTTCAAGAACAAGTTAATTTATAAACTCTAGTATACTTTCTTTTAAGGGTTTTGCAATAAAAAACCTAGAGTATTTAGGAAAACCTTGTTCCATGAACCTCATCATCATACTAGTAAGCATTTCATGATTATTATTAATCTTTCATATTCATACTTAAGTTATTTTTATTATGCTTGAAAGAAAACATGCAAGTTATATGTGTATCTATACCACTTTTAATGTTTTTAGTACTTATAATTAGTATATATCATCCTATAATTAATCCCTTGAAACATATCATTTTTGATGATGTTTAGGAACCCATGACACCCTAAGAAGGTGTATGGTAGGTTTAGAATAGAGTTGGTGGTGATTTGAAGTGATTGAAACAAGTATTACGCAAGAAAAATCATTTTCGACAACATATATTTAGCTGTTGTAACGTTTTGTAAAATCTAGAAATTTCAGTAGGCTGGGGATTATTTTGGTCTATATATTCAGAAAATAGATTTAAAAACGAAACCGTGGTCGCTTGAACGGGTTAAAACGGATTTATAACGAAGGAGATACGCTATTTTCAAGTTTAACGGCAAAAACTATATTTTCCGGAAAACTGCATGCTGTCCAGAATTGTTAAGGGTCAAAAATGAGTTTTAAGCGTTATCTAAATGAGTCGATTTATCAAAAATATATTATTATACATTAACACGAAGCTATGGATATATAAAACGTAGAAAACGGACTTATAACGACTAAGTTATACACATTTTAAATAAGGACATCGTAATTATTTTTCACATGTATAACACTTATATACATTTTCTATTAGTAAAAAATTATTGTCGCGAGTGACCATGTTGGGAGTCGTTTTTCACATTGATATAATACTTATTAGAAAACGATGTCTTCTAGTAAAAGTGAGTTCACCTAGCCTATTTTCCAAAATATTCAACCGTTCGTCAAACGGAGTTGTAACGAATAATATGCGGTCACTCAAACTTTGCCGAAAACTACTCTTAAACAATATTTTTAGTCCAAGTACCCTACTTCACCTATATTTTTCTCCATGATCGAGACCTCTATGATCAAAAGTTAAATGCTAAAACTTTTAGATAATGTTACAAGCTTTCCAAAACCATTGGGTTTGTTTTCTAACACTCGATATTCACCAATGTTGCAAAAATCGGTCAACTCGGCCGATTAATCGCCGACTAATCGTTAATCGGCCGAGTACCTTGTCGATTTTTGAAAATCGGTCAAAAAAATCGGCCTAGGAAAAAAATCGACACTAAGCGGTCAAAAAATCGGCTGAATCGATAAAAAATCGGCCGAATCGGTCAAAAATCGGCTGAATCGGGCAAATCGGTCTTTTTCAAAATAATAATAATTTAGGCATTCTACTTAATTTGGGGATCGTATATTTCACTTATAACGCACAATGGGCATCATAATCAGAATTGGAGCCTTTTATTGAGGTTTGGAAACATAGCAGGCTTTGAATCGGTTAAGATTTTTAGTTTGGTCTCCAGAAATACCAAAAAATTGCAGGAAATGCCAATCCGATTAATCACCGATTAATCCCGACTTGACCGATTACTCGCTGCAGGGTGGTCGACCGCCCGACTACCGATTCACGATTTTTGCAACATTGATATTCACTATTTTACGACTAGCTTTTCGAGGCCATTTAGTCACTTTCATGAATTGTCACATTATATTGTTTTACGACGAAAAACTATAATTTCTTAATAAATCACTAAATGACTATCGTAGGATATCATTTCAACGTAAATACTTATAAAGTAATTTATAACTTGACAATACGTTATAAACTTATTTTTCGACGATAAACTTTATTTTCAAAATTGCACAAGTGGTATAGATATCATATGAGTTTGCATGCATAACATTACATCATGACTTATATTAGAATCATATCATTCATAATAGGTCGCGGTTAGAGATTGCGCCTCATTTCAGTGTATCCACTTTTTCCATCACATCATTGTACCAAGTGAGTTTTCATAGCCCCGTCTTTCAAGTTTATACTTATTTCAAACCTACGGGGGAGAATACATTGCACATCATTTTATTACGAGCCCGAGTATATTCAAATTCATTTACATTGCTTAAGTTACCTCATTGCCAATTGAATGTCCCCATTTCATAATCATGAACCGTTAAATCCGGAAGAAGCGAAGGTGAGTGAATAGATCTATTGAGGGTGACTCCTCCATCCGGGTTGGTAGTCCCAACTGGTCAAACGGATGCATTTCATTTATTATCATTATTTGAGTTGTTTGGCAAAACACTCTGTTGGGGCGAACATCATGATCAGTCTAGCTTCGGTGTCATGTGCTTATAGCAATTGTATCATTTTTATGTGACATATTTGTCATACATAACTTATACTTGTGGTGGTCGTATAAAACATTTACATAAACTCTATGAACTCACTCAAGCTTTGTGTTGACACTTTTAGCAACGTATTTTCAGGTATCTAAGGCATATACTTCATGGTATACATAAGGACTTATCATAGTGTCGCGGTGACGACGCGTCTCACATGGATTTTATGCACTTTAAAACATCGTTTGGATTGTAACAAACTTATTTCCGCAAATGTTGACTACCTTTTTGGGACCTATCTTTTGTAACTCTGAATGTTTTTATTATATCAAACAGTCAACCTCCAGGAATTTTATTCCGCTGCAAAACAGGTAATTTGGGGGTGTGACATAGAAGAACATACATGATGATGTTTGGGTCGTGACTTATCTTAGAGGGAAAATGGATTTTGGCATCTAGGTAAAAACATAGATGCCAATAACTCTATGGATAGATGTTTACTAGTAATTTGATTTATATCTAAATGCCAATATTATTAATGTGTCGTGACTTGGATTAAGGTTATCAAAATTCGTTTTCACGTAGAATAACCTATATACTAGTTGTTTAATGATGACATATTCTTTGACAAATTTTTTATAATGAAGTTATTATTGTGACAACCTTTACTTATTAATATGTATATTTATTCTTAAATTAAATTTTAAATATTTTAATATAATTGTTTTTTCTCATTTCATTCTTCCAACTAAACATGCGTTAGTATTTGCAAATTTCAATTCCGTCAGATTTTAAATCCTAAGGATTTCAATTTCTAACATTCCATTCCTTCACATTCCAATTCTTTAAACAGATTCCAATTCCGTCAAAAACATTCTACGTACCAAACGAGTCCTAAGTTGTTGATATAGGATTTAACTACTTTATAATAAAATGAAATTTAATCTAACTTGACGAGGTTACCGGAAAGGCGGAAATAGTTGTTTGCATAAAAGGCCAAATAGATTGTCATGCAGTGTGTTTAAATCTTAGGGAAAAAAAGGATGATTTTAATTAGTTTGCGTCATCGAGTTATTTACATCCCTTAGTAAATATGGGAATGGATCCAGTGAAAAGAGTTATTGCAATGAGAAAATGAGAAAAAAATACTAGTAACATAATTTAAATAAAGAGGGAGAAATAATAGGGAGATGCATCTATTTTTGTAGATGCATCTTAAATTTGTGGTTGTAATTCTTTCTTATTCTTCTCATCTTAATTATATTTCTCATTTGATCCTTACTCTAGTATATATTAAGGGTATGTTTGGCAAAACTAGCTGTAAGCTGTATGTTGTAAGCTGTAAACTGTAAGATGTAAGCTGTTTAACTGCAAAACTGTTAACATGAACTACAAGCTGTATCTTTTTTTTCAATAAAAGTGTTTGGTAAGTTAGCTGTTAAATGTAATTATAAGATGTAAAATGACGTAAAAGGACATATACATAATTATAAACAAATGTTTGGAGGGTATATGAGTAATTTAAAGTTTTAACAACTCCAAAATGTTTAAAAAGCTTCATGAATCAGCTTTTCATTTAAGAGCTATTTGTTTGAAATAAAAGCTTGAAGTTGATGTATCTAAACGTATCCAAACAGAGCTATTTATTTTAGAGGAGATTATTTTATAACAAAAAACTAAGTATAAAAAAAAAGCTCTAGACAAAGAGGCCCTAAAAATTCCAACTCATATCTTATCTTTTTAGTTTGCCGTCAATGAGTAGTTATTTGCTTTACTGCTGTCAATAAGTGCAGATAGCAATATTATACACATCAACACAAGAGGAAGGAAAATTGTGTTTGTATATCTACAACTAACTTTTTAGCATGATAAAAAGTGAAAGTAATTTAGATATTAGTACATTAAACATACGAATACGTATTTTCGCAAAGATGGTAAACTAAATATATGAGTTAGTATTTGCATTTATGATAAACTTACAAAAGTATGCTACACTGTCTCATTTGGAATTTCCAATGCATTAACAACTTCGTTCGGAATGTTAGTGGACTATTATATGATCGTTTGTTGAACACTAGTTCTTCTATTGTTGTTTTCGGGAAATCCCGTTCATCAGTACTATCTAGTTCTGCGACAGTTTACAAGGATGATAAACCTCTGGCACATCCTTTGTTTAGATTTTTTAAAAAGGAAACCTACATAAAGGCTAAAGCACTTCTCATTATCAGGAAAGCTAAAGGCGGATTTCAGAGTTTCAAGCTATATACAAAGCACACTTAGACTAGATACTTTATATTCCTCTTGATGAAAATAGACACAAAGATACAGTGAAATAAGAAACGCAACCGACTTTACACAAGCTCAAGCACTAGCTTTGTAGCTAAAGACTTCAATTATTTACATGCGTGTTAAGGTTTGTCATGGAGGTAGCTACCATATGGGTCCATTAGTAATGCTGGTCAGGACCACGTGCCTTTCATACAGAGCAATGGAGCATTGTCTATGAACAACAGCCGTTTGTAGGTGCAGCCTGGTTCTCTGGTTTTTGCTTCAATATATTTCTCTTCACTACTGTAGACCCTTCTTCCAGAAGACTCGGAACCTCCATTATCTGTGTTATGAACCAGAATAAGTGAGTATCATAAATTCGAAACAGACAATCACCAACTAACCATCTTGAGACATGACCACCATTTTGAGCAGTTCTTTTCAAAGTTTGACCAAACTGACCCTCTATATCTCGGTATGTGTCGCTAACATTACTTTTTTCGACGTTGAAAATTCATTTAAATCACAGATATTTAATTTGGTGACAGAAAAATGTATTTTGCGACACCAGCCTAGTCGCGAAATAGAGGGTTATTACAGAAAGAAATCTCATGTAGGTTAGTTTGGCGATTTCCCCTTTTCTAAATCAGAGACATCTCTTTTCTAATGGGAAAACTGCAAGAAAAAGCAATGTGGTATTCACTTTCTACTGAGAAGTGCAACATAATTTTTCTTTACTAACCATTTAATGCACTACACTTGCCCTTTGTTACCAAAATATGCAACTTGTAACAAGATACTTGCGTTTTAAACTTTTAATGCAACTAATTGCATACTTTCTTCATACATCAAGTAACGGTTAACAAAAAAGAGTACGTTACATATATCAGCAAAAATGTCAATAGTATATTGCATTTCATATAATGAGATAAAGGATGTACAAGTAATCTGCCGGGTTTCACCCCTTTTATTGATCGATGATTCGATAAAAAGAATATTTGATGTAACTGTTATATAACCAAAGAGTATATAATCCTATTGTTACCTTTAGTGCAAGCTCTTCAAAACATTGATGTACATTTTCGTGGGTTCTGGCACTGCATTCAAGAAATAAACAGTTGAGCTCTTTAGCAAGAGCAATGCCTTCTTCCCTGCTTACAAATCTTTCAGTGTCCTGCAATAGCATTTCAAGTTACTAAACTTTATTTTCAAACATAAGGTAAATACAACAAAAACTAGATAAGAGATATCGTCTAGCTCAAAGAATAAATATTTTCAGAGATAGCTGAATTTATCAGTTAAGAATCATATTTGAAACTGGAATAGAGAAACTTACTTTATCAACTTTGTTTCCAACAAGCATTTTGACACAGTCCTGATTGGTGGAATACAGTTCGATTTCTTTAGCCCATATTTCTGACAGGTTTGTGAAGGTGTCTCTTCTTGTAACATCATACACTGCAATACATACGTAGTTTGTACATATCACTAACCAAGCTTGGAAGAATGTAAATGAAATTATAAATCTAGACAAGAGATGATGTATAATGCAATCAGCAGAAATTGGACTAGTTACTCCTCTAGAGACAACTAAGGTAAGTGCTAGAACTAGCGTGTGTTTGGCAAAACTAACTGGTGCGGACCTATTAGCTGAAGCCGTTATTCTAGTAAGAGGTTAATGTAATGTAGGTACTTGAGTAAGTGGACTACACAAGTGTCCTTCAGCAAATAGAACCACACTCCATGAGTATGTGTAATTATGAGCTTTCTGCCATTAAGTAGGCAATCCGAATGTTTAACGGAGTGATGACATTATAAAACAAACATTAAATTTGAGGGTTGCATTCGAGCTTTTTCAATGAAATACTCCATCAATCGAAAAGAAAATATGCAGACAAAAGAAGGTCTAACAAACGTTTTTGGCTAATGACCAAATACAAAAATATCGCTCAACAGGACAATGCCTAAAAGTGGAAACAATTGTGTTGATCAGAATTTATATTACAGTTATATTGTGATGGTAGTTAGTGGGTAGCAAAGTAATTTTGAAAATATATTTTAAAAAGTTGTATCTAAAGTCTAAACTTTTAGCAATAACTCAGAATGCACGGCTTTGCAATTTTTTTGGTAGGGTGGAGGCCATACGGAGTACTATAAATTGATCTTTAGTTAATGTCATGTTATTGTGAAGAATGCTTAATTGAATTTCTATGTTATCACTTATATTTCAAAAGATGTAATCCAGAACTCCGCGTATACACAATAAAACTGAAAAGCTCAAGCCATAATTGCAAACAAAATCCCAGCTATGGACAGCCTAAATGACCATCTAGGTAAGTGCCTCCTCACCACTTTGGTTAGTCTAAAAATATTTATTTGTGGATTTCACCGGTTACTGTAAAGCAAATACCAGCTAAGCTGTCAACTACTTAAGGTAAAGCAAATACCAGGTAAGCTGTCAACTACTTAAGGTAAAGTTAGAGAGTACTAATATGAACTGAGTATGGTTCTGCTTATACCTTATATAATTAAGCACTAAAGAAGTCACATGGAATGCTTACCACTGCTTTTAAGGTTTTGAAACGCAGATATAAGCATATATATATTACTATAAGCAGTAATAGAACTTAAAAAACTAGATGAGCCATGTGCTGCAAAGAAATATGCTTAAAGAGGCTGAAAGGCTTTCAGTCATTATATAAATATGATGAACAGTTCGCTTTGTATTTACGACAGTATATAATAGAAATAATATATTTTACTAAAACATATGCAATTTGTAATGATACTTCAAAAAATGTTTAAAAACTCTAATAAGTAGGAGACAATGGTGCAGATATCGTCATTACGTACCAAGAATAATCCCTTGGGCACCCCTGTAGTAAGAACTTGTCAATGTCCTGAATCTTTCTTGTCCAGCTACACAAGAAATTTTATGAGGTCACACATGAGAAACACTTGTATTTGATGGACTCAGCTTGCAAGAAATCTCGTAAACTCATCTATACAAAATCATTTAAAAAGAGACTATTCTTAAAAACTGTTTTTTGGTGCTCATAACAGACTATCTTTGTTCCATAACCTCGACTTTTGTCTGGCAATGAGGAACGAAGAAATCCAAAGTACTGTATAAAAACACTTTTTCGCTACACTAGTGAAACCTTAAGTCAACTTTCACAAGTTTACAGTAGAGCATGCGAAAATAAATCGATAGCTAAGACATTGATGGATCTATGAACAGTTAGCCAGTCAAAAAACACGCTACGGAGGAATATATGTGTATAATATTAGAAATGCTTACCAGTATCCCAAATTGTAAGTTTTAATCTTTTTCCACCAACTGTTAGCTGCTTGATTTTGAAGTCAACACCTGTCGAATACAAACACATGCAAAAATAAGCACAAACTGAGCCTGTGAATAAGAAACGAAGAATTTTAGCCTTTGACTCTAACTCTGACTTTGGAGGTCAAACCAACGACTACTTAACTTCAACAAGATGGATATTAACTTTTGACTCACTAAGAAAATTTCCATCCAGATTGAAACTTACTCAAAAACCTTCTCAAATTTGCATTTCATTATAAGCTTTTAATCTCAAAAGTCAACCTATAGCCCTTCTAAATCCCAAAATAAAATTTTACTTCGGTTTCACACATAATTGAATAAAAATAGTGGACTACTAGTCAAAATATTGGCATTTAGTCCCTGTCGGTCGAAAACAGGATTCCCTTAATACATACATCACTGAAATAGACACATTAGTATCTAGCTATTTTGTAACACGTATACAATTAACCTTTTATAACAAAATTGCTAATACATGTTTCTATTATATTAACAGGGACGGAACCAGGACACAATTTAACCAGATGCATTTACGAAAAATTATACATAACGAGGAACACATTTTTTTGGACTAGGTGCATTTAGGAAACATCAAGGTTTTTTACAAAAATTAACACTAAAATTTCATGGGTGTCCCGGGACCCACCCTAGTTCAAACATAAAATCGACACGTATGTATGTAGGTGTTAACATCACATACAAATCACGAAAAAACATAAAACTCTCAATAACAATAAATAATGCAACAATAATTGGAAAAGAATAAGTTGATTACCGATAGTAGGAGCGAGATCTTGAAGAGCATGGTCATCAGAAATAAAACTAACAAGAAGACTACTTTTACCAACACCTGAATCACCAATCAACAAGATCTTAAATGACAAATCATACTGACCTGATGATCCCATTCGTAATGATGATTATTTGCTTCGAAAATAAGCAACAAACAGATTAATTAGGTGAAAAGTGAGTTTGGGTTATGATTTTAATCAAATGAAAAGATTATTTTTGATTCTTTTCTTTACTTGGAAAGCATGAAACTGCTTTTTGGTTGTGTGTCAGAGAGAGAGAAAGGAAGGAATATGAAAACAAGAATTGAAAAACGCCGTTTTTGCGCCAAACGCTATTCCATTTATTAATGGGATTTTGTACATGGAGGCTGTCGCACAAGGTAAGGTAGCCATTTAACATGTCATTCGTGAGCCACTATACCGGTTAATATGTCAAAGTTGAGCCAAATGAATTTGAGTTAGTAAAATGGCTCAAGTCATTGGTTTGTTTTGTGTTTTTTCTTATTTTTTATTTTGTGTATTGTGAGTGAGTGAATATTTTTAGTGGGGTATTTTGTAGGACCCAATAACATATTAGTGGTGTGTTATGAGGGAGGGGTGTTTTAGTTATTGGCGTGTTATTGGATGGAGATGAGGTGGCGCTGATGTGGCATACCAATAACGTGTTATCGAATAACACATACCTAGTGCTCTAAGAGTTTTTTTCATTAAGGCCGCTCATAATTAATGGGTTGGCCGTTCAAGTATAAATATATTTTGATTTCAGTAATGCTATTTAGGTCACAATTTATGCCTAAATACAATCTTAATACATAAATTACTTGTACAATCACATTATACATTTTCTCTCTCTAAATTTTCACCAATCATTTTTTCAAATATACCAATCATATCATTAGGCATACTAGTAGGCTTGCTAATTAGGCATAAGAATCATTTTTCTTTTCATTTTTATCAAATCCGGCCAATTGTAGTGACTATTGACTAAAAACCCCTCAAAAATCTTGAAAAACAAAATTACCCTTGGATTGATATGGCAAAAGGAACAACGATATTAATTCACAACTAGGGTTTTTTACTGAATACACGTGCTTCTTCCTTTTGAAAAACATTATTCGAGCATCATTTGTCGGTCAATAATTTTACAATGCCAAGGTAATTATAAAGTTCTTTCCATCACTTTAAGTTCTAACATAGTCAACAACTAGATTGTAGATGATTCAAGTTTACGTCATATACATATCTTTATTATGATTATGATAGTTAATATTCAATATAGAAACAAAAAGTTAAGGTAGATGTTCAGATCGCAATTAATATATACTTCATTTTTGCCACGTTCAATGAATTGATGAATCATGTTTTTATATAATTCCCACTGTTGTATTGCTAACTAATATACATTGCCAACATTTGCATAGTTATATTGTTTCCATTTTGTTACAGTGAGTATGAAGATGATCATGATGCTTCCGGAGGTAATCATGTTCATCATGGGGAAGATGATGGTGCTTCAAACGGTAACTATAATAATCTATGGGATGATGATGTTGAAGAAGGAAACTCATCCGACTCGACTCAGTTATATAGTGTTAAAGAGAGTGTACACTCTGACGAAGAAGTCACGGAGGCAAGAAAAATGAGGTTAAGCTTCAAGATAGATAAAGTTGTGGAACCTAACAGTCGCGTACTAGATGTTGATAACTACAATGTACATGCGGATGTTGAGGAAATCAAACAAATGGAAAACGACAGTGATGATGAATCCATACCCGAGTTCATGGATGAAGATGATGATCATGATCATGGCTTAGGATCAGGTAACTCAACAGAAAGTGAGGGATCAGTCTTTGAAGGGGAAGAATTTCAACCAATAAAAAAAGTGAAAAAGTATTATTTTAAAGAGCCAAATGATCCTAGAGATACTCATTTTGAAGTTGGTCAGGTATTTATGTCAAGAGAACAATTTAAAAATGTTGTTAATGATTATTCCCAAGCAATTAAGAAAGACATTAGATACACAAGAAATGAAAGGAAAGCAGTATCTATTGTTTTTGTTTCAGCCAAAGGATATAAGTCGAGGATTTGGCTTGGTTATTCGAAGAAAGATAGTTTGTACCACATTTCTTCCATGTACCCAAAGCACAAATGTGGGAAACTTTTAAAAGTAAAAGAATAAACTGTAGGTGGATTGCCAAAAAATATTTTAATAGATTTAGGACACAACCAAACTGGAAATTATTGGATATACAAAAAGAAATATTTGCTACATATGAAGTATGAGTTTCTCAAACATTGTGTATGAGAGAAAAAAGGATAGCCTTGAATGGTCTTGTTGGGGATATGGTGGAACACTATGCTCAACTATGGGACTACAAAGAAGAACTTGAGACTACTAATCCAGGTTCAACAATTGAGCTTAATTATGTGGTTTTGAGTCAAGGCGGCCCGAGGTACCTTAAAGGATTGTATATATGTTTTGATGCATTGAAAAAGGGTTTCTTGGATGGATGTAGGCTATGCATAGGTGTAGATAGTTGTTTCTTAAAAGGTCTGCAAAAAGGACAATTACTAACATGTGTCGGGAGGGATGCTAATGACCAAATGTACCCGATAGCATGGGCATTGGTCCAAGTTGAAAACAATGATACATGGTCATGGCTCTTAAAATTGTTGATTGAAGATCTGGAGATGATTGACGGAGGTAAAGGTTGGACACTTATCACTTATCAACAAAAGGTAAGAAAGTATAACTTATCATTTTTCAGATACTCTTTATTGATTACATACTAAATCTTATCTTGTTTTCTCAAAAGGGATTAGTCCCGGCTATTGCAGAGTTGTTGCCAAATTCTGAACATAAGATGTTTGCTAGAAATGTCTTCTCCAATTGGTATAAAGTATTCAAAGGGGGTAACTTGAGGATGCTATTTTGGAAAATTGCTAAAAGTTCAACTATGGAAGAAATGAATAAGAACTTCGAGAGGTTAAAAGCCATTGATAAAGCTGCTTATGAAGATTTGAAGAAGAGGGGAATTGAACACTGGTGCATGGCTTATTTCAATACCGGTTGCAAGGTAAGAAATTAATTTAGAGATAAAACTAGTGTGTAGCTTTATTGCTACTAAATCAAAAAAATCAATATGCTTGTGAAGGTTCCAAATGTTGATAATAACTTATCAGAAGCTTGGAACTGGAGCCTTGTACCATTGAGGGGAAAACCTATAATATACATGCTTGAGGATATGCAAAGGTCACTAATGGAGAGAATTCATAAGAGACAGGACCAGATGGATAAGAAGGATATAATTGTTTGCTCAAGAATTGTAAAGAAATTAAGACAAACTGCCAATGAAATCAAATATTGGAGTGTTCATCAGAATGGTTCTTGGTTGTTTGAGGTAACACGCGGATCCAATGGTTTTGTTGTTGACACTTTAAATATGACTTGCACTTGTAGGATGTTTCAGTTGGAAGGATTGCCATGTGTTCATTCAATGGCTTCCATTCAACATGTTGGCGAGAATCTTGAAAATTATGTTCGCCTCTACTTCAAAAAGGGAAGTGTTGGAATCACTCCTAAATTATATTTCAAGTGTTTGTAATCAATATGTAGTAGTTAGCTTAATTAAGGCTTTTATGTTAGTAATTAAGGCTAGGCTCATGTAGAAAGCCCATGAGCCTATGCTAAAGCCCAATAAGGAAAGGAATGGACTAGATATGTTGCCCTAGCTCCCTTCCCCTATAAATAGTCTTGTAACTCTCATTTGAGAGTTGGTTGTTCATTTCACTAATAAACCTAGGCCTAAACTCTTCTCATATTCGTGTGTGTGTTTGTGACTTGTTCAACCGATCATTTCTTCATCTCTACTTCTTATATTGATGCTTGTGTTACAAACATGGTGACCTAACAGTGGTATCATTCGCCAAATAGTTGGGTGAAATGTGTGTTTGTTTTTGAAGTTTTTGTGTCCTACGCGTAAGTTTCGGTATTCAAATTTTCATACGCTTAAAAGCTTTTTACACTTTAAAACTCAAGATTCTTGTCCTTTAAAGGTTATTTGGTGTTAAAGTTTAAGTTTTTGGCAAAAAGTTTGAAACTTTACGTGTATTTCCTTAGTTTTGAGCTTGATTTCATTCGCATAGTCATTTCTACGCGTAAGGTGTATAAGAGTTTTGGATCGTCAAGTTTCACACTTTTGTGTTATTTTGGTGATATTGAAGCTGTTTCATCATAAAAATCTGGTTTAAAAACACTTTTGGGTAGAAAAATCAGTTTTGGCAAAATTTGGTTATTCCTACGCATAAGTAAAACCCTAGTTTTACGCGTAAGAACTCAAAGTCTACGCATAAGCTTTTCTAGGCTTGATCTTCAGTGCTAATTGGTTTACTCAGTGTTTTCTTGCTTGGATAAGCCTGAAAACACTTCGACTTTGGATATCTTCTACACTGGTTAAGTGTAAAGGATTTTTGGGCAAAAACCCTAGTTTTACGCCTAAGCATAAAAGCTTACGAGTAAACATCTTACGCCTAAGCATTTTCTATGCATAAGCAAGTCTTACGCCTAAGAAAATATTACGCATAAGGTTCTTACTACTAAGTCTTTGGTTTACGCATAAGCTACGGTTTCACCAAGTCTACGCGTAAGCCTCATTGTTACGCGTAAGGTGGTGTTTTTACGCATAAGCTACTTCCTTTGCATAAGCTAGTTTTCTACGCATAAGGATACTTCATCAACAAAGTTTCATTCGACTACAAAGATCCATCATCAACACAAGTTTCAAGATGTCTCAACCACCATACTCTGGCTATTTTCCTCATATGTATCCTCAACAACAACAACAACAACAACTCTATCAACAACAACAACTCTATCAACAACAACATCAATTTCCTCAAGGAGCAATTCAACCACAAATGATTCAACCACCACCTAGTCTTCAAGTACAACCTTACACAAACTTTCAAAATCAGCATCCATCCAAGTATGCTATGAAGGAACCGTCTTGGTTTGCAAAGATGTGTGAAGCTTTAAGTAGCCAACAATCCATTCATGAGGCTGGATCACTTGATAGACCTCCAATGCTCACTCCCGGAAATTACGATCAATAAGTGATAAGGTTCTTTAGGTTTTGTGATCTAAAGAAGCCACATGGAAAGTTCTTGAAGAAGGTCATCCTTGAAGGTCCATTTCAGATGCCTACTATCACTGTACCCGGAGATCCGAATGCTAATCCACCAAGAGATGGTCTCACTAACGTTGTCGGTCTTGATCAATTTACTACTGACCAACTTCTACACATGGAAGCCGATGAACTTGCAATGCAATATATCCTTTTGGGGTTACCCAATCCGATACTTCGTAGTGTTGATGCTCAGAAGACTGCTAAAGCAATGTGGGAGCATATTCATCTACTTATGGAAGGCACATAACTCAATCAAGAAGACATGGAATCCAAAATATACTTAGCATATGAACACTTCATGATTGAACCAGGGGAGACATTAGAGTCATATCATCATCGCTTCTCAGACATCATCAATGACATGGAAAAACATAACATCATTATGCCAAGAATTGCAGTCAGCACAAAATTCCTAAGTAGTCTTGGTCCTGATTGGAAAAAGTATGTTATCTTCATCCGTCAAGATAAGAATCTTCATCATGCTACATACGGATTATTGTATGACTATTTGAAGCCTCACCAAAAGGAAGTTAACAGAGAAAGAGTCATCCGTGGAGCTCCTGTTTCACCTTCACTCCCGGATAATCAAAATCTTGCATTGTGGGCTCAAGCTTGTTATCCTCAATTTCCAACCTTGTAAACTGTATTCACAAATCCTCCACAACCAACTGCTACAATCACACCATATGATCCGTCACAGCAACAAACTCAAGAAACTCAATTGGTTCCATACAACAACAACAATGATCAAGCACTTTACAATGAATCTAATGAGGATGCAGAAGCTTTCGATGCATTGCAACAAGGGTTTGTCATGATTGCTAGAGCCTTCGGCCGATATTCAAACAAATCCAAGAATCGCATTCGTACCTCATCAAACATAAGGAATCAGGCTATTGTCAACAATGGACGTGTTGAAGTTCAGAATCGTGGTAATGTTCGTCAGATGGGTAGTGGTCAAGGGTTTAATGATAATGGAAGGAATAACATGGGTGCTCCACAACAACGAGCTCATGTGGTTGAACATGTAAATGCTCAGACTGGGGTTAATGGTCTTCGTTGTTATAACTGTAATGAGAAGGGTCATCTGGCTAATACATGCCCAAAGCCGAGGACAAGAGGTAGCGCTTATCACAAAGAGGCTTTACTCT
Source organism: Chrysanthemum seticuspe (assembly GCA_019973895.1). NCBI lineage: Eukaryota > Viridiplantae > Streptophyta > Magnoliopsida > Asterales > Asteraceae > Chrysanthemum > Chrysanthemum seticuspe. The sequence goes on along the minus strand of BPTQ01000001.1, from coordinate 239,675,562 downwards.
TGGCTCTCAAGGATGAAGCTGGTGGAACTCTTACCAAAAAAGAACAGAGCTTCATGGCAAATGCAGATTCAGATGATGACATGGAGGACTTGCAGGCTAATGCAGTTGTGATGTTAATGGCTAACATGCAAGAACTCTACATGAGTGACACAGGCCCAGTGTATGATACTGACGGCTTGTCTCAGGTACCGGATCACACTATATACATTTCTGATCTGATATCTCCGCCAACATCTGCATCCGATGTGGCTCAGAATGTTCAACATGAGCCATCTACATCTCATGCCGATGATAATCAAATAGATCACGTAGTTATATTTGACGATCAAGATGACCTTATGGTTAATATTGATAATCAAGTTGAATCCGTGGTTATATTTGAGGATCTAAATAATGATCATGTTGAGACTCACGTTGAACAAGCTGAACCTGTGTCTAATCCAGATATTGAGCTCATGACTTTAATTACGGACCAAAAATCTCAAATGGAAAAATGCCTTAACATCAATCAACAATTAAAGGATAAAAATGCACTGTTAACTAAGGATAATGAATGCTTAAAGTTCCAACTCAACATTTTTCAAACAAAAGAGAAACGTGAAAAAGGTTTTGAAGTCGCATTTGCTAAATCCTATCAAAATGAAAAATCTTTGCAAAAACAGATATGTGATCTAGTTGCATCTAAGAATGCTTTGTTGTCTCAAATAGAACAACTGAAATATGAACATAAACAACAACTTAACGCTCTCACTATGGAAACTCAAAAAGCCAAGTCTGAGTTGTTAAGTTGTCAAAAACAGTTCTGTGAATACAAAAAGCATTCCACGAAATGAATAGATGACTATCTTGAAGAAATTGTCGACTTACAAAACAAAATCAAAGAGTTTCGAAATGTTGTGTATAAACATGGTGAGTCAATCACAACTATTCAAAAGTTTACTTTTAAACCAAATCCAAATGGATATGGACCGAATCTTGCTGATTACAAACCTAAGTTTTCACATAGAGCATTCAAACCAAATCCTCAAGTTTACAATTCAGAACACAGAATTGATGATTCCATTATGACTGTTGTTGATTATAATCGCATGGAGGAATTAGATGCAGAAGACGATAGTCGGTCAAAATTGGAAAATGTTGTTTATAACAAACCATTTAACTATTCAAAAGCCGTAACTTTCGTCACACAACAGGATCATTCTAACACACCTTGGGTTATCACACCTACTTCTGAGTCTTCTAATGAGGGTCCTCTTTCCAATACTGCACAAGTTAATGGTCCTTTACCTTCTTTAAATGAAATAAAGCCATTCGCTGAACAATGAAAAGTTATAAAATATTTTGAAACATTCTTATCGGACATCAAACTTTTGGAACGTGAAATTGAAATCAATTCTGAAATAAAAGTTGAAAATTTTCAATCGCCACTAGCGCGAGCACAAAGAGACATTTTTCAGAAAAGAATTTTACCTCATGCCCGAAATTTGAAAATGTGTGCAATATATTAGGAAAGGGATTTTCACAAGGAGCTTGGACTTATGAAAAGAGTTTTCGAACAAACAGAAACATCGATTTCAAATACAAAACGTAAAAAGAAAATGTTAAGAAAGGATGTTGATCGACTCTTGGAAGATGTAATCTGTGCTGATACCATTAATCTTGTGTTACTACATTCTGTTGCATATGCATTTGATTATATCACTGCTGATTCTGTTGAAAATGTTGAGAATACTGATACTGTGTCACAAATGAAGTCTTTAAAAGTTGAAAATGAGCGATTGTTAAACGAGCTTTCAAATGCAAAACGTCGTCTTCAATGGTGTCAAAAAGATTGTTAAAATCGAGAACTCGCTTTGCAAAACAAAATCAATCAGTTGCATACAAAAACTCTTAATCCAAAACTTGAGCAACTGGATGATGAAAACGAGTCTTTGAAGTGTCAAATTTCAAAATATGAACAAGAAATTTCAAAAGTTAAAAAGGAATATGGTGTCATATTTGATTTACTCAAAAAGACTCGTGCTCAAGCGTCAAAAGATGTTGATGATCATCTTGCATATACCAAAATGTTTTACGACGAGATGGACTCACTCGTTCTGAAAATCTAGATTTGTTACACACTATCCATGATCTAAAAGCAGAGTTGGTGAAACTTAAGCAAGATAGGAATAGTAACACAGTAGTAACTGCACCTAAACAGATTCAAAATGACTCTAGAACATCTAATGACAAACCACAAGAAACTAATGTGCTTCCCTCTACTAAAACAGGAATAGTTGCCTCTTTTCCCAATGCCTGCACTTCACAGCCTAGGAGCAATACAAGGAAGAATAGGAAGTTGCGACGTAAGAAAAGAACAATAAAGATCTCTGAAGTAGAAGAACACCTTAGGACTTTGAATAAAACTCAAGTTGCACCCACTTTAGATATTGCGTCTGACAAATGTAATGAACAAAGTGATGTAACGAATGCTGAATCTTTAAATACTCTTAATGTTTTGTTTGAAGCTTCTTGTGTTGGTTGTCGTAAAAGCATGTTTTCTGGTTGTCATAATAAATTTGTTGCTAAGGCTATCTTGAATCGTAAGCGGAATAATAGAAAATGGAATACCTCTAGGCCCACTAATGCTTCTAAGTCTGTGCTAGGTAAACCACCCTCTAGTGTTCCGGCTACAATCATTGATGTACCCATAGAATCCCCTTCACCTCCTAGGAAGAACTTATCACCTAGTGCATTTACTAAGACCAAAGCTAAGACTAGTTGGAGATGGCAGAAATGGTTACATAGTACACTTGGCTTTAAATGGATACCTAAACTCATAAACATGTGTGTTTCAACTGTAACTGCATCGGAACCCTCTAACTCTTCGGTTTCCAAATCTACTTCTATTCCATCTGTGTCGTCTCTGTGTAATGCATGTGATACATATCATCCTCTAGATTGTTGATAGCGGATGTTCCCGACACATGACAGGCAATCTCAAACTGTTATCCAACTTTGTTTCAAAGTTCATTGGCACTGTCAGGTTCGTGAATGATCACTTCCCAGCTATCATGGGCTACGGAGATTACATCAATGGGAACATCGAAATCAGCAGAGTTTATTATATGGAAGGTCTCGGTCACAATCTCTTTTCAGTCGGTCAATTTTGTGATGGAGATTTGGAAGTTGCCTTTAGGGAGAAAACTTGTTTCATCCGTTGTTGGGAATTATACGTTTGAGTTGATAAGACAAAAAGAATGAAACAAGAGGGACTTAATACGACAAGAAGGAAACCTACAAAAAGATGGAAGGACTTGCTCGCAAAAGAAGTTTTATTTATTAGTCCTTTGTAGTATTTTGTAAACCCTAATCCTCTAGTATATAAAGAGGACATAGGTGTAGGTTTTATTAATTAAGTCTTCCAAGATGTAGTCGACCTAAAGGTGTGTGTGTGTCCTAGGCGTATAGTCTTGTAAACGCCTAGGTTATTAGTTTAGTTATCTAGACGTGTTCCTATAAACGTCTAAGATTAGTTAGTGTTAGTGAATGAAAACCTTGTTCAATAATAAAGAATTGATTAGTTTATTCCGCTGTGCATGTTATTAGTCTTTGTTATTGATCCCTAGCTGAGCTTATAAACGATCTTATCAATTGGTATCAGAGCAGGGAGCTCTTGATATAGGGATCTACAAGGTTTTTCAAAGAAAAGATACAAAATTCGAAGCTGTTAAAAAATTTTCGTATCTTTCTGCAGGGCTATTTTCAAACAGCGATAACTTTTTCTTGAACCGTTGGATCGAGCTACAATTTTTTGCTAGCGCATCTCAGTATATCCGTCTAATGTCAATTAGAGCTCTCAATCAAAAGTTATAAGCTGTCGAAGTCTGCTGTAGAAACTGAAAAAATTCCGTAAGGTTACTACAACACTGTTTTGTAACGATCATAAATTTTTCGTTAACCGTTGGATTGTGACGAAAGTTTTGGTGGACGTTCTTTATATATCAATCTAACTTTCCACTGGAGGGATTCTCAATTTGAGCTTTTATGTGAAAGTTACAGGCTGTCGAATATGGCTGCTGACAAAGTACTGCTCCGAGCTCAAAGTACTGCTGTTTATACTCAAAGTACTGCTGTTTATACTCAAAGTACTGCTGTTTACTCAAAGTACTGCTGTTTATACTCAAAGTACTGCTGTCAAAACCCTAAATTCCTCAAAGTACTGCTGTGTGTTTCAAAGTACTGCTGTGTGTTTCAAAGTATTGTTAGAGGTTTATGCAAAGTACTGCCATGAATGAAAGTACTGCTCAAGGTACTGCTCGTCCTTGAAAGTACTGCTCAAAGTACTGTTCGACCTTGAAAGTACTGCTCGTGAGACTTTGATTATTTAATTGACGATTTGGAAGTACTGCTTGATACCATGATTCTGGACGTGTGTTTTAGTGCGTTGGGCTGGTGATATAAGTTTTGGATTTGAGGGGAAGTCGAGCATGGTGATTGTTTTGGTTTTTAGCGACACACACATGGAGATTGGTTCACACACACAAGAAGATTGGTATTTGTTCTTAAAAGGATTTAAAATGCTCGTATTTGGTTTCTATTGAAGAATTGATTACGAAGACGGTTGAATATCATTTATTTGATGTTGTAGTTGAGTTTCACATGTTTGTGTTCTTATCATATCTCAAAGTGGGTGTTACACTTTGTAGATAACTTGTTCGTTCTTAAAGGATGTTGACGAAGACTTGCAAAATCTAGTTTCCATAGGTCAAGGGGAGGATGGATGAAGACCTAGTTAACTATCACTTAAAGGAGTTACATTGTAGTGCTCAGTGTCTCATTTAAGATGAGGATTTTGTCAAGAGATTGCGGTCTACTTATATTTTTGATTAGCAATATAAGTTCAACTTCACGTGGATAAACAAGACATAAGATAGAAGTTTGGGTTATTTTACTTCTTCATCAAATTCGTTATATTTGGTTTTCTTCACAAGTGATCATTACAAAGAGCTTACAGATTTGAAGAATCATTTGATGTTCATGCACCACTCAAGGGGAAGTGTTTGATTTTTACTATTGTTGATCATTATTACTACTGCTAGTTGGAGTTTTCTACTGTTTTGGATTCATTTTTAGTAAGCATTTTGGTGTTCTTCATGGAGGGCAATTCGAAACATTGGACGGCTTAGATTGGAAGTATGATTTTGGTTCGTGGTGGTCAAGATCATTATTTGCATACGTTCCCTATTTGGATAATAACAAAAAGGGGAAGAGATGTTTGAGTGGCATGGCATGGATTAAGGGGAAGACAAAGGAAGACATACTTGTTTCATTCATGGTGAGATCCCTGATCTCAATTTCTCTACTTCATCTAGGGAAGTTCGTTCAAGAATGGTTTTGTCATTATCAACTAGGGGAAGATTGTTGGGAATTATACGTTTGAGTTGATAAGACAAAAAGAATGAAACAAGAGGGACTTAATACGACAAGAAGGAAACCTACAAAAAGATGGAAGGACTTGCTTGCAAAAGAAGTTTTATTTATTAGTCCTTTGTAGTATTTTGTAAACCCTAATCCTCTAGTATATAAAGAGGACATAGGTGTAGGTTTTATTAATTAAGTCTTCCAAGATGTAGTCGACCTAAAGGTGTGTGTGTGTCCTAGGCGTATAGTCTTGTAAAAGCCTAGGTTATTAGTTTAGTTATCTAGACGTGTTCCTATAACCATCTAAGATTAGTTAGTGTTAGTGAATGAAAACCTTGTTCAATAATAAAGAATTGATTAGTTTATTCCGCTGTGCATGTTATTAGTCTTTGTTATTGATCCCTAGCTGAGCTTATAAACGATCTTATCATCCGTGATCTACAAGGAAACGATCTTATGTCTGGCCAACGCACATCAAGTCTATATACAATCTCAATGCAAGACATGATTGCTTCATCTCCCATATGTCTACTGTCTAAAGCAACATCTACAAAATCATGGCTATGGCATCGTCGCCTTTCACACTTGAACTTTCAAGCCATAACCAACCTTGCTCGGTATAAACTTGTTGAAGGTCTCCCACGGTTTCGATATTCTAAAGATCATCTATGCTCAGCTTGTGAACAAGGGAAAAGCACTCGTGCTCACTTTCCTTCAAAGGTGGAACACAGCTCACAACATGTGCTTCATCTTCTTCACATGGACTTGTGTGGCCCGATGCGTGTGCAGACGATTAACGGCAAACGCTACATCTTGGTAATTATAGATGACTATTCACGATGGACTTGGGTTTATTTTCTTCGAAGTAAAGATCAAGCTCCACAGATGATCATCACCTTTCTCACAAAAATTCAAGTTCAGCTCCGGAACACAGTCAGAAAAATCTGAACAGACAAAGGAACTGAATTTGTGAATCAAACTCTTCGTGAATATTATGAGAAAGTGGGAATTGAGCATCAAACATCAATTGCATGAACACCAAAACAAAATGGAGTAGTTGAAAGACGAAACCGTACGTTAGTGGAAGCTGCAAGAACAATGATAATTAATGCTAAACTTCCAGATTATTTGTGGGCTGAAGCCGTGTCAACTGCATGCTACACTCAGAACCGTTCGATGATTACTAAACGCCACAACAAAACACCTTTTGAGCTTATCCACAACCGTAAACCGAATCTCAAACACTTTCATGTATTTGGATCCCTTTGTTACCCAAATAATGATCGCGATGACTTTGGTAAGCTCAAAGCTAAATCTGACATAGGAGTTTTTGTTGGATACTGTGAAAACTCTAAAGGTTACCGGATCTGGAATCGTCGTACAAGGGATATTATGGAAACGATTCATGCAAATTTCGATGAACTTACTGAAATGGCTTCTAAGCATAACAACTTGGAACCCGAACATAACCATCTAAACTTCCCCCAAACCCCATCATCAGCTGAACCAAGCTTACAGCTTACTCGTCAACTAATGGAACATATCTTTTCTCCTCTGTTTAGTGATGATATTGATCAACGTGCTCCAGATGTATCAAATGTTTCCGCTGCTCAACCTGATAATAATCCAATACCTGATACACCTGAAACAACAACTGTTGAAGAAGCACCACCAATTGATTCTACAACAACAGCCGAACAAACCGCATCCAATGACGCTGAACCAGCTGATGATCTTCTGAATAATGAAGTACCCCCACCTACAGACTATGATCCAAATGCGTTCTTCAATCCGTTTGCTTATGAAACTGCCACACCTGATGTTGCGGAATCATCTACTAGCCATTTGAATCCTTCTAATCTGCAGAATGTATATCAACATCAACCCTCCACACATCGTTGGACGAAAGACCATCCCCTTGTGAACATGATTGGAAACCCAAATCAACCAGTCATAACTAGACAACGCCTTCAGACTGACGGTGAACATTGCATTTATGCACTCACCGTCTGCCAAGCTGAACCCAAAAGTATTAAGGAAGCCATGACATATGACAACTGGATTGAATCCATGCAAGAAGAACTTAACCAGTTTAAACGTCTTGAAGTATGGGAATTGGTTGCAAAACCAACTGGGGTCTATGTTATTGGTCTGAAATGGATTTGGAAATACAAATTGGATGCTGAATGTACGGTTATCAGAAATAAGTCACGTCTGGTGGCTAAGGGTTATAGACAAGAAGAAGGAATTGATTACGAGGAATCATTCGCACCGATTGCTAGACTTGAGGCTGTTCGGATCTTTCTGGCATTCGCGGCTCACATGAACATCACGGTATTTCAGATGGATGTCAAAACTGCTTTTCTAAATGGTAAACTGAAGGAAACAGTCTATGTCAGTAAGCCAGAAGGATTTGTTGATCCAGAGTTCCCTAATCACGTCTACAAACTGAACAAGGCTCTTTACGGTCTCAAACAAGCCCCTCGGGCGTGGTATGATAAGTTATCATCCTTTCTTATTGCCAATAATTTCACGAAAGGATCGGTCGACCCAACACTTTTCATACAATATCACGTGGCACACATTTTAATCGTTCAAATTTATATAGATGACATCATTTTTGGGTCAACACATCTTATGTACTCAAACGCTTTTTCAAAGCTGATGAAAAAACATTTTGAAATGTCCATGATGGGTGAACTTACGTTCTTTCTAGGACTGCAAGTTCATCAATCACCCCGTAGTATTTTCCTAAGTCAGTCCAAATATGCTCTTGAAATTTTAAACAAACATGGAATGCAAACCAGTGATACCTATGCCACACCGATGGCACATACCAAGAAACTGGATGCTGATTTGCATGGGAAATTGGTTGACCCTACCAAATACCGAAGTATCATTGGGTCTCTCATGTATCTAACAGCCAGTAGACCTGATATTGTCTTTGTTGTATATCTTTGCTCTCGTTATCAGTCGCGGCCAACTGAAACTCACCTCTCTGAGGCTAAAAGAATCCTCCGATACATCAAGGGAACCATTAACTTGGGAATCTGGTATCCGAAGGATTCTGGTTTTGAACTAATAGCTTTTTCAGACGCTGATCACGCAGGTTGCTTAGATTCTCGGAAAAGTACTTCAGGAGCTTTACAATTTCTTGGTGATTAACTGGTGTCATGACAATCGAAGAAGCAGGACTGTACATCTCTGTCCTCAAGTGAAGCAGAATATGTAGCCATGTCTGCGTGTTGTGCTCAAGTCATCTGGATGAGAACACAACTCAAAGACTATGGTTACGTATTTGACAGAATCTCCGATGTACTGCGACAATCGAAGTGCTATTGCGATCTCGTGCAACTCTGTTCAACGTTCGAAGTCTAAGCACATCGATCTTCTATATCATTTCATCAAGGAGCATGTGGAAAAGGGTACCGTTAAATTATACTTTGTGGGTACTGAATACCAACTGGCAGATCTTCTCACCAAAGCCTTAGCTCCTGCTAGGTTTACTGAGTTGGTCCACCGGATTGGCATGCGGTGTTTGACTCCAGAGGAACTGGATGAACTTTTAAAACAATCTTAAAACCAGTCAAACACCAAAACTTCCTTTGTAAATATTTTTCTCAAAAACAAAATACAAAATCAGAAAATCTATAAAATACAAAAATATTCTTCTCTCTAAATCTCTTTCAACATGGCAAGTACAAATCTTCCGTCAACACTTTACTCTTTCAAATTTCAGTATTTTTTTTTCCAATCAAGTGTTGAGGGGGAGAAAGTAAATATTTTTCTGTTTCATAAAACCTTGTACTTGCATGTTGAGGGAGGAATTTGTGGAGGCTCATTAAGTGGTGGCTCAGTAATGTTTGAGGATGGAGGTAATGAAGTGTCAACTTCCATGAGGTCGGGTGGTTGACTTTGATGTCTCCTCATAATCCAAAATGGACTATTGGGGGAATTGGAGAATTTGATATTGGTGCAAGTGTTGACTCAACACTTTGGTTTTGTTGCACAACATTTTCAATTGAGTTTGTTGGTAGTGGTGGAAGATGAGATGGCCAAGGGGGTAAGTCCTCTAAGTTGTGAGAATTTGGGGATGATTGTGACGTGTTAAAAGATGTGGCTCTAGGCACCGATGATGTTGGTTGAGTTGTGTTTGGTTTAGTAGAATTTTGTGATGATATCCTTGTGGGAACAATCCTCTTGGGAATTAGTTTGATTGGTTTCTTTGGTGTAGGGGAATTCCTAGCATTTGTGGACTTAACCGGAGATGATTCGGTTGAGGAAACTTTGTGTATGACCCTAGCAAGTTTCTTGGGTGGATGAGTTAGCACTAGGAGCTTTTCTCATGATGAAATGACTAAGGAAGATGTTGGTAATTGCTGAGAATTGTGTTGTGTTTGATGACTAAAGTGTTCTAGCAATATGGCTTATAAGAAAAAGAATTTGGCAAGTGTATTTAAGACTTAAGCCACTAAGATTCTTAGAAATGTGATGATTAACATGCACAAGATTGAAGTTCAGAGTTTCACTGATCTAGGAACTTAATAAAGATGAAGTGAAGTGTTCAAGTAAGCAAGATGAGCTTGAAATGATTGTTTAGGCTAGAGTTGACATAATCTGTCACCCGGATCCCACGGTTCCCTCCTTTGAGGGATCCGGCTAGGTTAATCCTAGGGATCCGGCTCTCAGCAACTATGAAAGATTAGAAATGAAGTTTCTAAGAGCTAAAACCTATACCATCTTGAGTGTTTCAGTCCTCCTAAGTATCTTAAGTGAGGGTGTACTTGAATAATCAAGAGTAATGAATGATATAGCAACTGATTGCTTTTTATGGAAGGAAAATGGGACTAAATGACTACCAATGGATGTTCAAGGATGACACTAAGAGTTTAGGTGGTGTCAAGTCATAATAAATGATCCTAGAGGCCAGATGTTAGCTTGAGATGGAGTTTGAAAAATCCTCAAAATTCAAAGGAATTGTAAAACTCCCGTTTTGAGATAAAATTGACTAGAAACAATTTCCTAAAATTGTTCAATATGTTCACCTAAGTGTTTGAGAAATGAAAGAACAATTTGTGAGTATTGAAGCGGAAATATGGTGAGTTTTGACGATTTGATAAATCAAAATGCATTTTGAATAAGGTCTTATGTAAGCTATGGGTGAGTTTAAGGCCTTTTCATCCTTGAAGGAGACTTAGTTGAGTTCTAAGATCTTGTGTTTAGCTAGTGTGAAGTTATCTAGTAAACTATATTGATGTATGGGATGCTGTATTGCTGATCTGTTGTCACGGATCCCACGGTTCCCTCAAGGGAGGGATCCGTCTAGGCTAATCCTAGGGATCCGACATCTGTAGATCAGAACCATCACAAAATCATGTGCAGATTTTGCACACTAATCAACCATTAAACTAAACACAAATACAAGCATGTCATCACATAAAACATTTCATAGAAAATGGTAGAAATAACAGTATCCAAGTTAACACAAACAAGAGTGCTAAAACATAATCATCCATACACAAATCAAGTGTTTAAGAAACAAACATAATCCTATAGTCTCTTTCGTCAATTCTTTCTTTTCCTCTTTCCTGACTTTGTGACGTGGTAAGCTAGGTTTTGAATCATACCCCTTAATTGCTTGAATTCCGCGGTCTCATTTGGAATATCCGGAAGTTGTTCATAGTAATCAAAGGGTTCCAATTCGATGTTAGCTATGGGGTCGACGTCTTCCTCTTCTTCATTTTCTTCTACTTCTCCATCCGAGGAGTCCGAGAGAGCTTTAGGGTTTCTTCCATTGACCATGAACCGTTTAGAGGTTTGTTTGGTAAGAGGTACCATTACGTGATCGGCAAAGAAGTTATCATTGTTGATAGGAGATGGTTGCAAAGCACTAACATACTTACAAAGTCGTGTTAGGAGCATACCATATGGAAGTACCATGTTGGAGGCTTTGAATACCCCGACCATTCTCCTCACCATGTAATAGGCGAGATTAAATGGTTTTTGGTGGATAAGACAATAGATCATTTGCACAAGACATGCATTTAGATGATCCTTGTTACCAACAAGGCTAATGACGTTTTCCCTAAGGATTTCTTCCCATTTTCTAAACATGGGATGCATTTCGAAAAGTTCCATTTGAAAAGGATTACGATGAATGAGCTTTTTGTTTCGGTTGAAACGAGATTGGTCGGTCCTAACCTTGAAGATAGTATCTCGAATGGTTTCGGGATCATCAAGAGGAGTATTGTAGATAGGTTTAGAATCAAGTGCAAGGTTTTGAGCGTTAATTGCCCAATCTTGAGAATACATACAAATTCCTTCACAAGGAATGCGAAGAATTTGAGCAAATGTGTTGAGAGGTAGAATGAAGTTTTGTTTATTGATGATGAAGGCGATTGAAATGCTATCATCGGTGTTTCGAATGATCCTAATGCTTTTATAGAATTCAAAGATGAAAACCGGGCAAATTTGTTCATCAATGTCAAGAAGACAATCCAAGTTGATTGTCGAGAAAACTTGACGAGTGTCGGTATCTTCAAGGAAACATTCCTTGACTACACGACCTTCGTGAATAAGTCATTTTTCAAGTCTTTTGAAGACTTTGCGATCGGTTTTGGATAGCCCTTTTTCCCGATAATAATAGGTGAGGTAATGGACGGTATCATGGTGGTCTTGTTGAGTGGCTTTAGGCATGGTTGGTCCTAGAAACAAAAATATTCTAATTAGGTAAAAATTAGTTGAGATGAGTTTATGGTTTTGATTTGTATTAACAATGTTGTGAATAAAGTGTAATCCTAATTGTGTTAAAAGCCCCTTTTAATGATTATTTTTGAAAACCCTAATTGAATTAATTGATTAGAAATTGGGTAACCATAAACCCTAGGATGAGGATGATTGAAATTAGAACAAGTTAATGTAATTACTTACAATGGTGTTAAATACAGGAGTACTTGAGGGTATGGAGTCCTATGAGGATGGAATTTGTTCTTGAGTCGTTTTTGTGTTATGTGGGGAGAGGGAAAATGATCAGTGATGTTTTTCAAATGCGTATAGCTGTAATCTGTTCTACGGTTCCCCCGGATCCCTTGTATTTGGGATCCGGCTAGTACAACTAGAGGGATCTGGCTCCTGTAGACAGAAAAGGGTTGTTTGGCTTTAATTTTGTAGTAGGCTATAAACTAGCTTACGGAACAAAGTTAGTTTAAAGGTTTCAAATAAAAAGATGTTTTGGTCGACGTGATTTGATAAGTTAATTATCAAGGATCCATTTGTGATGACGGCGTTAGTTTGACGAAATCAAGAGGAATACTATTCCCGATGATGAGTAAGTCGGGAAAGTGACGAGAGAGACTTTTTCAAGAGACTAGCAGTTTATTAAACAAACAAGAACTATGATATCAACATAATCATGTAAGCTAGTTAATGAAGAAGTAAACATACCTTTATGCTTCTTGGTTTGGCTTATGAAGACATAATACCAAAAATACTTCATGAGCTCTTAAAGTAATCCTTTGTACTTAGAGTAAGTAGGTTGTGATTACTTTTGGATCTTTTCTCGAAAGTTGACTTCATTATTCTTTAAATAGAAATGAAGGTTTTGAAGAGATCCTAGCATGAAGGTTTCTTGAAACAAATATGTTAGAATGATCTATCAATGTCCAACATGAAACATTATAATGATTTTTAAAACATGACTTGAAAAAAAAATCATTCTTTGTAGTTTTCAAACATACACGGATCGTATCAAGTTTTTAAAGTACAATATACTCTAAGAAACTTGGTAACGAAGCTCTGATGCCAATTGTGGAAAACTAGAAGGGGGGGTTGAATAGTTTTACCAATTTAAAACTTCCTTTTAGATTTTTAGATCGACTTATGTCAATCTATTTAGTTGTTTATGTTGGACGTTGATAGATAGATATATAAACATGTAATGAAAGATAAAGAGTAAGAAGCACATAACCACGACATGAGTATTTTGTTAGGAATTAGAAAATTCAGTCGTTAAAGAGTCGGTCACCTCAAGTATATGTATTCGTTAGAAAGCTCGTAGTCGTAGTCTAGTTATATTATTAAGTTGTTTGTCTTGTAACACCGTGGAGGACGGACGGGTCTTTACCCACTGTATGCCTGATCCACAGCCCGTAGGTGGCGTTTGTTTGTAAGAAACTATAAATACCCTCTACCTCCCAAGGTAGAGGGTTGGAGCTTCAATACCATTTTTCTTTGTTTCACATAGTTCCCAACTCTCTTCCCTTTCTCTCTCTAGAACTTTCTCTCTCTAAACTACTTGAACGCCCCACTTTGATTATGGTTTAGTGTGTTTGTGAAATCCTATATCCTACAATTGGTATCAAGAGCCATGGTTTGATCACTCATCTTTCATGCTCTTTGTTTTGGTGGATTTCATAAGGTTTTTGGGGTATTAAGTGTTTAGAAGAGTTTGATTCATTTGGACAAGTTCTTGTGTTAAAGTTTGAATTTTGCTTGTACTTTTGTGTTTAGGTTCATCATATGTGTTTATGTTTTGAATTGGAAGACTTAAATCATTGTGGTTTGGTTGTTTTTGATTGATAAAGTGGTTATTTTTGAACTTTGTACTAAGCGAGTTGAGTCTCGAATATTTAGTTCTTCAAAGCGAGTTGCTTTGTTACTGGATGCGAGTTGTTATATGCGACTTGGCTATTTAGCGAGTTAAGCTTTTAAGCGACTTGGTGGTTAAGCGAGTTGTGTCTGTTTGCGACTTGCTATTAAGCGAGTTGATTCCTAAAGCGACTTATTTCTTTAAGCGAGTTGATTGTGTTGCGTGTTGATACTAAAGCGAGTTGGCTATTTAGCGACTTGTTTCTTTAAGCGAGTTGATTGTGTTGCGTGTTGATACTAAAGCGAGTTGGCTATTTAGCGACTTGTTTCATCAAGCAAGTTGATTGTGTTGCGAGTTGATACTAATGCGACTTGGCTATTTAGCGAGTTGATTCCTTAAGCGACTTGTTCCTTTGAGCGAGTTGGTTGCTTAGCGAGTTGATTACTAAGCGAGTTGAGTGTTTAGCTACTTGTCTATTTAGACTTGTTACTTCTTCGTGATACATTCTTACGGTTGTTCTTTTGGTTTAGTAAAATCCCGTGAAAGAATCAATTTCCCGGTTTAATCAAAGAATAGTAAAATCCCGTAGAAATTGTAATCATGGCAAACATCGTTCCTACTATTGTTTCTTCCATAGCTAAGGACGTTCAAGTAGCAGGGTCAGATACACGTCCACCTATGCTTGACAGAACTGATTATGACTCATGGGCACAACGAATCCGATTGTACTGTTTGGGAAAAGAAAACGGAGTCAACATTCTCAAGTCAATTGATGAAGGACCTTATCAGATTGAGACTACTAGAGACTTGATTGATACAGCTGCAGATGGAACAATGATCTATGGAATAGACAGACCAAAGACGTATGATGAGCTCACTGATAAGGAGAAAAAGAGATTCGATGCAGATATCAGGGCTTCTAACATTATACTTCAAGGCCTTCCAAAAGACATCTACAAGCTTATTAATCACAACACTGAAGCAAAGGCTGTATGGGATAATGTCAAGATGCTTCTTTCTAGTTCTGAATTAACTATGGAAGACAGAGAATCACAACTCTATGATGAATTTGAGCACTTCAAGATAAAACCAGATGAGAGTGTCTATGAGTATTACGTGAGATTCCACAAGCTTGTTAATGACATGAGGAACATCAGAATGACTATGCCAAACATTCAGCTGAACTCAAAGTTTGTGAACAACATGAATCCCGAATGGCACAAGTTTGTCACCTCTGTGAAACTAACCAAAGGATTGAAGAATACGAACTATGAGCAACTCTATGCTTTCCTTCTTCAGAATGAGAGACATGCTATGTTTGAAAAAAGGATTCTTGATCAGTTCAAAACCAACCAGGGAGAGACAAGCTCATCAAATGATTCAACTGCCTTCTACTCAAACATTGGAATTACCACCAAAGCATCTGAAGTTATACCCATGGGTAATGGTAATCACAAACTCATTCCCGATCCAATGTTCAAACAAGCTGATGCTGATGCACACATGGGAAACTTCATTAATCAACTTGCTCTCATGATTAGTCAAAACATGAACTCTCTCCCACACACCAACAACAACCTCAGAACAGCATCCAATCCACACAATCAAGCCACTGTCAGAGATGGGAAGGTTATGGTACAACCAGTTCAAGAAATGCAGTATTAACAAGGGAGAGGTGGAGCTGGTAGAGGATATGTGGCAAATCAGAATAGGGGAAGGAATGGAAATCAAGGACAAGCAAAGCAGATCAAGTGTTACAACTGTGGTGGTGAGGGACATATTGCAAGGAACTACACATCACCAAAACGCCCTCAGAATGCAGAGTACTCCAGGGATAAGATGTTGCTTGTGCAAGCTCAGGATAATGGTGCAGATTTGGATGAAGAGGAGTTGTTGTTTCTTGCTGAGGGAAATGCCAAGATATATGATGCAGATGTGGATGAGCAGCCAATTCAGGAGATAGGCCACACTCATCAGAATGCCTTTCAAGTCACTGGTTGTGATGCATACGACTCTGACGTCGATGATGAACCTACTGCACAAACAATTTTCATGGCTAGCATTTCTTCAATGGTCTCTCCTAAGGTCCCCTCACCACAGCAAGCTAGTCCATCCAAAGAATCAATCATTTCTGAGGTATTAAAACTATATGATGATGTTGATGAGCGAAAGATGCATAATGAAGTACAAACTCTTGAGACTTATGAATCAGATATTGATTATGAAGGTAATAGCAATATTGTCCCATACGATCAATATGTGAAGCAAAATGAAAGTGAGGTTGTACCAAGTAATGCATTTTCCGCAGTCAATGATGACTATGTTTTTAATGAACATACTGCATGTGCCCCTGATGATTCTGTTGTCTCTGAACTTAATACCTATAAAGAACGTGTTGCTATTTATGAACAACGTGCTAAATTTGAGTTGACCACACGTGAGCAGGAAATGGATGTCCAAATGCGTACAATTATTAGAAAAAGTAACTTTAGAGAAAAAGTATTAAAACAAGAGTTAAACTCCTTACAAGAAAAGCTTTCTAAAACTGCTAAGCAAAAACAAGAACTTCAAGAAAATGTTAAAATGCTTAAGCAAGAATTCAATGCTAAGGAAACAAAACTTTTGAATGATTTTTCCAATCTAAAAACTTTGAAAAACAAGCTTGAAAATAAGTTGTACGTACAAGGGAATACCATTCAGACTGCTCACTTGATCACTAAGCATAGAGTCTTAAGCGATAAGCATAGCATTCCCCTTGTTGAGAAACCAAATCCAGAGGCCATTAAAAAGGCTAGAACTGCTCATAAGGTAATTTATGATGGCAATGAAATCCTTAAGCCTAGACAGAAACCTAGTTGTGCTGAGTGCACGGAGCAAGATAAGAAATCAGATGAGGTCACTAGGGAGAAAATGGATAAGAAACTCAATAATCCTTCATGTAAAGAGAAAAACATAATTATCAAACCCCATGACTACAAAAAGGAAAATTGGATTTCCTTGAACATGTTTAAGCCTCAAACATTGTTAACACCCGAACAAGTGTTCTGGAAAAAGGATCTAGATAAACAAAAAGCAGAGAATCTTGTTGTAACAAACCCCTCTCTTAGGAAAATGCCTTCAGCTACTGTGTATCCTCCTAATACACCAATGCATCTAGTCCCTAGAACTATTGCCACTAAAAGCAAGACCTTAATCAGTCAATATGTCATCTTCCAATTATTTGTTGACTTTGAGAAAACGTGTAAGAAAAGGATCACACCCACTGGGATAACAGAAGGGGAAAAGGGTTTTGAGCAAACTAAAGAATGCTATTTAACTGAGGTCATGCCTTTCTTTAAACAACTAAAAGATCAATTTGAGAGTCTTAAAAAGGGGATGGATTCAGATATTAAAGAAATGGAAAAGGAATTTGATGCAATGATAGTTGAGGTTAGTGACTATGAGCATGAATTAAAATATAATGAGATTGAAAGGAAGAACTTGCACACATTAAATGAGATACTTATTTCTGAATGTATTGCTCAAGATGTGTTTTACACTGCTACGAATCACTCCATTACTGCTTCTCGATTTCATGAATTATCTATTGCATTGAAAGTTTCCCATGATCGTGTCATTGAGCTTGAAAACAAAAACTCAAAACTTAGTGAGAAAATTGATCGAGATGATCACGATAATTTGGTAAAAAATCTTTCTAAACTAGAAGTTGAACATTTTGATTTGCAACTAAAATATCAACATCTTAAAGAAAATGTTAAAACCTCAAATATCAAGACATCCTCAGATGTTCCAGAGTTTGATGCAGTTTTTCAGATAAATAAACGTGATGAACAGATTCAAGCTCATTGTTGCACGATCAGAAAGTTGAAAGCCCAAATTTCTCAATTAAAGGGTGAAAAGAACAAAGTGACTGGCTCCCAAATGCCTCCTCCTTAAGATTCTCAGTATTCTCAAACTTTTCATCTTCAAAACTTAGTAAACGCTTTACAAAAGGAAAACGAGAGCTTTCTAGAAGAAAATGAAAAAGTTAAACGCCACTTTAAAGAGTTATATGATTCAATGAAAGTCACTCGTGACAAAAACAACGAAAAAATAACTTCTTTACAAAAGGAAATTGAGAATCTGAGGGGTCGGGAAAAAGGGAAACTACCACTTGTTTTTAATGAGAATGTCGTTTCAAAGTCATCCTCTGACTGCAAGTATACTGTGACTGTTAAATACATTCCTCCTCATCTTAGGAATAATGAACTTGTGTTTCATAACTACTGTGCTCACCTTAAGGATAGTCTAGAATGTCTCCGTGAGATTGTGGAGGAGGATTACCTAAATAAGCCTCTTGATAGAGAAATTAGGTGTGCGTGTATTCAGGCCAAACGATCTCAGGAACTGCTAGAATGCTTAGTTGCAACATGTCCTAAATCCTTAGGTGCGAAAGGTAAAGCTGTGATGCCTTGTTCTATGCCTAGTGCCAAGCATACAAACCATTCTATACCCAGTTTTAAGAAAGTGAACACTAATGTGCCTTCGAGTAGTTCAGATCCTTGCACATCTAGTTTAGGAATGCAAAAGGTAGATCAACCAACTAATGTTCCAATAATTCCCTCTACAGGAGTAATCAGTGACATTAAAGCAAGCGGGTCAAAGCCTCCAGGCAATACCAAGCAAGATAGGACCTCGCAAGCCAAGAATGCACACTGGAAGAGAGTAGAAGACCAACCTAGGAACTTTAAATTTGAGTTGAATAAAACAAATCGTGTTGATTCTAGTATTAGCCATAGGCGTACTGTAATTAATTCGAATTCTGATTCTATCTGCAAACCATGTAATGATGTCTGCTTGAATTCTGTTGCTAATCATGAATGTGGTGTGAATGTTTTGTCTAATGCTGTCAATTGCCCTGTGAAAATTGTTAATGCTAAAAATCATGCTAAGAAGGCTAAAAGGCAAAGACGAAAGAAAGTTAGAAAACAGTGGAAACCCACAGGAAGAACATTTAGTAAGATAGGTTATCGATGGATACCTTTTGGTCAAAAGGCTAATCAGTCCTGTCCTCAATCTGCTAAGACAATGCCCACTAGAAAATGGATGCCTACTGGTAGAACTATTCCTTTAAGAAGTGAACATACTTTGAATAGTTCAAATACGGACACTAGCATTGCATCTATTCCTGATGATTCCATTGCTTCTATTTCTAATATGAATGTTTCTATCTCTGATGTGGGTGTTCCAATCACTGTTACTAACCAAATGGAATCCATTCTTGCATGGGGATCCCAATTATCCAGTTATCCATTCTTGTCTGTGTTCAACTGCAGATCGTTCAAATCGTTCTGTGGTACCTGGACTCAGGCTGTTCCAAGCATATGACTGGAGACCGGTCGCGGCTCATGAACTTTGTAAGCAAATTTATCGGGACAGTTAGATTCGGGAACGATCATTTCGGTGCAATTATGGGTTATGGAGATTATGTTGTTGGTGAAAGTGTTATCTCCAGGGTATATTATGTGGAAGGTCTTGGTCATAACCTGTTCTCTGTTGGTCAATTATGTGATTCTGATCTAGAAGTAGCCTTCAGAAAACATACTTGTTTCGTTAGAGAACTTGATGGTAAGGAACTTTTAAGAGGAACACGTGGTTCAAATCTATACACCATCTCTATCGAAGATATGATGAAGTCTTCTCCAATTTGCTTGTTGTCAAAGGCTTCGAAAACAAAGTCATGGTTATTGCATCGTCGTCTCAATCACTTGAACTTCGGCACCATCAATGATCTCTCCAGAAAGGACTTAGTCGTAGGTTTACCTAGACTGAAGTATGAAAAGGATCATCTTTGTTCAGCATGCCAATTGGGAAAAAGCAAGAAGTATGCCCATAAACCAAAACCTACAAACTCAATTACAGAAGTTCTTCATACAATTCACATGGATTTATGTGGACCAATGAGAGTGCAGAATATCTTTGGGAAGAAATATGTGTTAGTTGTGGTTGATGATTACTCTAGATTCACCTAGGTCAAATTCTTAAGGACAAAGGATGAAACTCCAGATATCATCATCAAACTCATCAAACAGCTGCAGGTTCGACTTAACAAAACTGTTAGAATCATCTGAACAGACAATGGAACTGAATTTGTTAACAAACAACTTAGTGAGTTTTATGAAAGTGTTGGAATCAGTCATCAAAGAAGTGTTCCACGAACTCCTTAACAGAACGGTGTAGTTGAAAGACGAAATCGAACTCTTGTGGAAGCCGCTAGAACAATGCTGATCTAATCAAAGGTTCCAATGTTTCTCTGGGGTGAAGCCATTGCCACTGCATGCTACACACAAAATCGATCCCTGATTCACACTGTTCATGGAAAAACTCCATATGAACTTGTCCACAACAGAAAACCTAATCTCTCGTTCCTTCGTGTGTTTGGTGCACTGTGTTATCCAACTAATGAGGGCCAAGACTTAGGCAAACTTAAGGCCAAAGCGGACATTGGAGTATTTGTAGGGTATGCACCAAACAAAAAGGGATACCGAATCTACAACAAAAGAACCCGAAATATCATGGAAACAATTCACGTTACGTTTGATGAGCTGACCGGTCCAATGGTTCCTGGACAATCCAGTTCTGGACCCGCACTGCAAAACAGTCCCATTGGTTCATCCCTTGTACCAAATTCCTCTCCAGTAACTCCATATGTACCTCCATCAGAAGATGATTTAAGGAAATTGTTTGATCCAATGTTCGATGAACACTATGAACCAAATGCTGATGAAATGTCAAATCCATCAACAGAGGCTGCTCCTATTCCTGTGAATGAAGTCAACCCTTCAGTTTCAATATCATTAAGTCAAGAAGCGCCTGCTGCTGATCAATCTGTCTCATCAACAAATCATCAATCTTCGAATGTACATCATGGAACTGTTTCTGGCATCAATGATGAAGTTAATCCCTTTGCTACTCCTGAAGATGATCAATTTGAAAATATATTTGCTCCTGAACCATCATCAGAACCATCTTCATCAGGAGATATCGACTCGGCTACTTCAGTTCCTCAACAACAACCACATGAACACCTTAGGAAATGGACACATGATCATCCATTGGACAACATCATTGGAAACCCCTCTCGTCCAGTATCCACACGGAAACAACTTGCAACCGATGCCTTATGGTGCTTCTTCAACTCCGTACTCTCTAAGGTCGAACCAAAAGATGTCAAAACTGCCCTGAATGAAGACAGCTGGTTCAATACCATGCAAGAAGAAATTCATGAGTTTGATCGACTTGATGTATGGGAATTAGTACTGATGAGTGTGTAAATACTCATCATTTTTGTACAAAATAAACTGCAAATTCATCTGAAAACACTCAGAAACACATCAAAATGATCAAAATATCACAAATCAGTGTTTTATGTGTTTTAAATTCAAAAATATCAAAATCAGATGAAAAACATATCAAATTTGCAAAAATTGCAGTTTCAGTCCCCCAAGTTTCATAAATTGTCAAAAATAGTCCCTGAGCCATAATTTCAAAAGATAAATCACCAAAGGTCCTTTTAAAATCATAAGTTGTCAAATTTAGTCCTTTGGTGAAAAATATAAAAAGTTTGAGAAATTTAC
Source organism: Chrysanthemum seticuspe (assembly GCA_019973895.1). NCBI lineage: Eukaryota > Viridiplantae > Streptophyta > Magnoliopsida > Asterales > Asteraceae > Chrysanthemum > Chrysanthemum seticuspe. The sequence goes on along the minus strand of BPTQ01000001.1, from coordinate 239,653,956 downwards.
AACATTGGTCCTTCAAGTTTAAAATTTGGCAGAAATGGCCCCTGGAAAATTGCAAAATGGCAATTTTAGTCCTTATACTTTTGAAGGTTGTCACTTGTGGTCCCTTGGAATAACTTTTCTGAATTGGCAGCATTGGTCCTTTAAATTTCAGCAATTACACTTTAGGTCCCTTGTCATTTAAAGCTTTAAACCTATTTTGGACCCTATCAACCCAAGTGACCCCTGCCTTAATCCCTTGGACCCCCTGTCATTAAACCTTTTTGAACCCCCCTTTATAATATCTGGTCAAAGACCAGTCAAACCCATCCCCTTTCCCCCCTTTCCCTCTCCTTTGTCTGCCCACCATATCCAGCCACCATTTCTCCACCAACTCACCCTATCACCTCACCATGTCCCCCTCCACCTCTGCAAACCTCCAAGAAGCATTAAATGCTTCCTCACCCACCATATCAACCCCAATTGGCAGAAAAGGATTTTGGCGCCAAAAAACTATTTAAACGGTGGAGATCATTTTTGAGCAATCCAATGGCTAGGATTGATGGGAAACATTCAGAGGAGAGAGACAAAGCTTTTGGATTATAAAAGAGAAGCATTTGGAAGCAAGAGAGTAGTCTTCTAGTTTTTAATTTTCTCTTAATGTCGTTTTTCAACTTAAAGCTTTAGTTTAATATAAAACCTGTAATTTTCAGTTGTAATGTACTCTTTATAAGTTATTAAATCAATATAAATCATTTTCAAGTGCTAAATTAAGTTTCACTATGTATTCATGTTGTTAAGTCCACTGTTGAAATTTTCAAAGTCAAAAGCTCCTTCAAAAGCTTCATCATACTTGTTTCTCAGTTCTATTGAGCCTAAATAAGCTTAGCATAGCTTTGTACAAGCTCTCATTCAAGTTCTCATTCATTTTGACATTTGGTCAACGAAAGTCAAACAGGTGCAAAAAGGGTGCAGATTTGGTCAATGGTTGGTTCAGACATGGAAGGGGGTTGATATTGAGCTAGGATAGGGGTTTGGTTAGGTTAGTGGTCCATTGTTTCAGTAATGGCTAACCATTGTGGTTTGGACCTTTGTAAGTAAATTTCTCAAATTCTTGAATATAAGGCATTTGTAGTTATAATCTGTTGAAATTTGTTCTCATAGCAGTGTTTTAGTTATTTAAAGTGAGCTTGATCATAATTACAAGTTGGTTATAAGTTTGGAGTAGTTTTGAGCTCAAACCAGTTTAACAAAGGGTGTTTGGATTTGAGTCTTAAACTGCATTAGAAGCTAGCTCAGTGGTTCATATCTGTTGGTGTATGTTTGTCATCTCTAAATAAACTCATATTGGTCTTAGTTTGGGACTGCAACACCATAAAAGTCAAAAATCATCTTAATCTGTCTCAATCGATCACTGTTGTGATTTTCAGAATTGCAGACCATTGTTTTGAGTTTAGAATCATTAAACATTGATTGCATTAGGTTTATAACATCATTTAACTTCATTATCAATCATAAAAATTGGATCAAACTTCACCAAAGTCAACTGTGTATCTGTTTCAAAAAGTCAAAAATGGTGTAAAAGTTGGATTTATGCAGAAAGTGCAGCAGTTGCACAGGACTCATTAAAGCTCTTTAGGTCCTGCTTTTTGGTATATAAGTAGTCTATCAAGTGGTCTTTAGGACCTAATATCTGTTTTTATCTTAAGCTCTCTAGATAAGCTTGAGCTTAAGCTCAAAACCAAGGTCTGCTCCCCTGCTCACTGTCTCAGCAGTCACTGAGATTTTTCTCAGTTTTTGCAGCTAGTGCACAGGGCTCAAAAGAGCTCCTCATGGCCTGATTTTTGGTAAAATTAATCTCAACCAGGTCTACTTTAGATTGCAATTTATATTTTTCAGTTTGAGCTTATTGTTAAGCTTCTGCATCAGCTTAAAGTTGGTACTCAGAACTGTTTTTAAGCCAAAAGCTCAAATCATCAAATCTGTTGTATCTTACATATCAGTGGTATTAGCTTGTTGTTTGTTGTTGTATTTTGGGTATTTTAGCTTATCATAGCTTGAGTATCAGTTTGGTAGCTTTTGGTTAGCCTTTGGCTTATCAAGTGCTTATTTCCATAAGCACTTCCATAGTAGTTGCATATTTCTCCACATAAGCACTTATTTTTCCATTTTTCTTATATTCCTAATATTATTTTAGACTTTTCCTGAAATTTTCAGATTTTTCTAAGTAGTTTTGCTATTTTTCTCAATTTAAATTAGTTTTTAATCATTTTTAATTAGCTTTTAATACAAAAAATTCAGAAAAGGGTCATAAAAATAATTTTTAAATTTTCTTAGGTTTAGATAAATATAAAAAGCAAAAAAAGTAATTTTCCATATTTTTCATAGTTCATTTGGTAATTTTTAGTGATTTAATTAGTTTTTAATAGTTTAAAATTCATAAAAAATAGAAAAATAGTCATAAAATTACAAAAACAGTTTTGAAAAGTCTATTTTGATATTTTAGACTTTTCCAAGTCTTAATCTTATTTTTCTAGCCTAATTTCCTATTTTCTTGTATTTTAGGTAATTATTTAGTAGTTAAAAATAGTTTTTAATTAGATAATTAGTTATAAAAATAATTTTCTTTTTCTGAATATTTTCTTTTATCATTAGGTTTATAAAAATATCATTTTCATATTTTTAGGGTTAATATTGCTTTAGTTTCACTTTTTATTTTGTACGTCGCGTAGATTTTAATTTCAGTTTTATAAAAACATAAAAACAAAAACATCATTTTAATTATAGTGATAGCGTTTATTTAATAGATTTTATCTTTTTAATTTCCTTTAATTTGCATTTAAGCCGTTTTAATTTGTTGGCTTTTTCCGTAGTTATAATCTATTCAAATCCTTTTCCCGTTCAAATTCCTCGATCACTAGACGTTGATTGATCCATTGCATAGCTCGCTGGGACATAACGACCCGGGGAGACTCTATACTCCTCAGATCTTCATTGATTTCGTGTTTAAGCTGTTTTAAGTTTTCTTACGCTTGCGTGAGAGAACTTGACGGTTTTGCACGCATCAAATTTTTGGCATTCCTGAAACTTGAGGGGCCTAAGCTGCCAAATAATTACCTAAAATACAAGAAAATAGGAAATTAGGCTAGAAAAATAAGATTAAGACTTGGAAAAGTCTAAAATATCAAAATAGACTTTTCAAAACTGTTTTTGTAATTTTATGACTATTTTTCTATTTTTTATGAATTTTAAACTATTAAAAACTAATTAAACCACTAAAAATTACCAAATGAACTATGAAAAATATGGAAAATTACTTTTTTTGCTTTTTATATTTATCTAAACCTAAGAAAATTTAAAAATTATTTTTATGACCCTTTTCTGAATTTTTTGTATTAAAAGCTAATTAAAAATGATTAAAAACTAATTTAAATTGAGAAAAATAGCAAAACTACTTAGAAAAATCTGAAAATTTCAGGAAAAGTCTAAAATAATATTAGGAATATAAGAAAAATGGAAAAATAAGTGCTTATGTGGAGAAATATGCAACTACTATGGAAGTGCTTATGGAAATAAGCACTTGATAAGCCAAAGGCTAACCAAAAGCTACCAAACTGATACTCAAGCTATGATAAGCTAAAATACCCAAAATACAACAACAAACAACAAGCTAATACCACTGATATGTAAGATACAACAGATTTGATGATTTGAGCTTTTGGCTTAAAAACAGTTCTGAGTACCAACTTTAAGCTGATGCACAAGCTTAACAATAAGCTCAAACTGAAAAATATAAATTGCAATCTAAAGTAGACCTGGTTGAGATTAATTTTACCAAAAATCAGGCCATGAGGAGCTCTTTTGAGCCCTGTGCACTAGCTGCAAAAACTGAGAAAAATCTCAGTGACTGCTGAGACAGTGAGCAGGGGAGCAGACCTTGGTTTTGAGCTTAAGCTCAAGCTTATCTAGAGAGCTTAAGATAAAAACAGATATTAGGTCCTAAAGACCACTTGATAGACTACTTATATACCAAAAAGCAGGACCTAAAGAGCTTTAATGAGTCCTGTGCAACTGCTGCACTTTCTGCATAAATCCAACTTTTACACCATTTTTGACTTTTTGAAACAGATACACAGTTGACTTTGGTGAAGTTTGATCCAATTTTTATGATTGATAATGAAGTTAAATGATGTTATAAACCTAATGCAATCAATGTTTAATGATTCTAAACTCAAAACAATGGTCTGCAATTCTGAAAATCACAACAGTGATCGATTGAGACAGATTAAGATGATTTTTGACTTTTATGGTGTTGCAGTCCCAAACTAAGACCAATATGAGTTTATTTAGAGATGACAAACATACACCAACAGATATGAACCACTGAGCTAGCTTCTAATGCAGTTTAAGACTCAAATCCAAACACCCTTTGTTAAACTGGTTTGAGCTCAAAACTACTCCAAACTTATAACCAACTTGTAATTATGATCAAGCTCACTTTAAATAACTAAAACACTGCTATGAGAACAAATTTCAACAGATTATAACTACAAATGCCTTATATTCAAGAATTTGAGAAATTTACTTACAAAGGTCCAAACCACAATGGTTAGCCATTACTGAAACAATGGACCACTAACCTAACCAAACCCCTATCCTAGCTCAATATCAACCCCCTTCCATGTCTGAACCAACCATTGACCAAATCTGCACCCTTTTTGCACCTGTTTGACTTTCGTTGACCAAATGTCAAAATGAATGAGAACTTGAATGAGAGCTTGTACAAAGCTATGCTAAGCTTATTTAGGCTCAATAGAACTGAGAAACAAGTATGATGAAGCTTTTGAAGGAGCTTTTGACTTTGAAAATTTCAACAGTGGACTTAACAGCATGAATACATAGTGAAACTTAATTTAGCACTTGAAAATGATTTATATTGATTTAATAACTTATAAAGAGTACATTACAACTGAAAATTACAGGTTTTATATTAAACTAAAGCTTTAAGTTGAAAAACGACATTAAGAGAAAATTAAAAACTAGAAGACTACTCTCTTGCTTCCAAATGCTTCTCTTTTATAATCCAAAAGCTTTGTCTCTCTCCTCTGAATGTTTCCCATCAATCCTAGCCATTGGATTGCTCAAAAATGATCTCCACCATTTAAATAGTTTTTTGGCGCCAAAATCCTTTTCTGCCAATTGGGGTTGATATGGTGGGTGAGGAAGCATTTAATGCTTCTTGGAGGCTTGCAGAGGTGGAGGGGGACATGGTGAGGTGATAGGGTGAGTTGGTGGAGAAATGGTGGCTGGATATGGTGGGCAGACAAAGGAGAGGGAAAGGGGGGAAAGGGGATGGGTTTGACTGGTCTTTGACCAGATATTATAAAGGGGGGTTCAAAAAGGTTTAATGACAGGGGGTCCAAGGGATTAAGGCAGGGGTCACTTGGGTTGATAGGGTCCAAAATAGGTTTAAAGCTTTAAATGACAAGGGACCTAAAGTGTAATTGCTGAAATTCAAAGGACCAATGCTGCCAATTCAGAAAAGTTATTCCAAGGGACCACAAGTGACAACCTTCAAAAGTATAAGGACTAAAATTGCCATTTTGCAATTTTCCAGGGGCCATTTCTGCCAAATTTTAAACTTGAAGGACCAATGTTGTAAATTTCTCAAACTTTTTATATTTTTCACCAAAGGACTAAATTTGACAACTTATGATTTTAAAAGGACCTTTGGTGATTTATCTTTTGAAATTATGGCTCAGGGACTATTTTTGACAATTTATGAAACTTGGGGGACTGAAACTGCAATTTTTGCAAATTTGATATGTTTTTCATCTGATTTTGATATTTTTGAATTTAAAACACATAAAACACTGATTTGTGATATTTTGATCATTTTGATGTGTTTCTGAGTGTTTTCAGATGAATTTGCAGTTTATTTTGTACAAAAATGATGAGTATTTACACACTCATCAATCCCCCACACTGAGATATTGCTAGTCCCTAGCAATGATTTGAGAAAACATAATGGATTTTAATCTCTTTACCAAAAGCCATTACTTCTGGAGTAGCCAAATGTTTCAGTTCAAGTAAGAACCATGGTACACCGATAACCATGTGATTTTGAGCAAACCACCAGCTTTCAACGGATTTGATTTTGTCTTTACCCGAAGCCGTACCCTTCTGGACTAGCCAACTCTTAGATAAATTATCAATATTATCTTTGGTGAGTCGATTACCAATTATGGTTTTTCCACTGCCTTTACCACAAGCCATAAACTTGCGGGCTAGCCAACTCTTCACTTTTTAGGATATGGTGAGTTGAATACCATACAATTTTGGGCAAATTGCAAGCCGTATAAACGGATTTGAGAAATCTTTACCAAGAGCCGTTTGCTCCTGGATTAGCCAATCCTTTTGTCTTACAGACATGGCGGACTGATAACCAGATGAGAAAGTGTAGAACACTTACTCCAAAAAAAAATTTTGGCCAAAAACGGGGGAATTGGGCGGTATAATTACATGATAAAATTCGTGAGAATCCCCCCCACACTTAGAAATGAATATTGCCCTCAATATTCAAAGTACCGGCGGTTATGCCGAAACAAATAACGTGAAAGGGAAATACTACGGCCATTATTTGAAAGAAGATTTTTTTTTTTTTTTTTTTGAAACATGTGGGCAACCCCCCCACACTAGGGTGGTAGAAAGAGGTGGAAGACAGAAATATGGGTGAAAACCCATATGGCATGCTACTGTTTTTGATTACCGAGTCGCTAGCTTGACTCGATCCCCGCATTCATTGGTTCATGGGGAAAGTTTGTAAGTCCGGGACAACCACAGGGGGAATGTCCTCTCCAAAATAATGCTTCACTCGATGGCCATTCACTTTAAAATTAGGACCATCGGGTTGAGATAACTCAATGGTGCCATAAGGATAAACCTTAGCGATGGTAAATGGTCCAGACCAGCGGGATTTGAGCTTTCCCGAGAAAATCTTCAATCTTGAATTGAAAAGAAGGACTCTATCACCTACGTTGAAAACGCGGTTCTTGATTTTTGAGTCATGAATCTTCTTTGTCTTTTGTTTATAGATCAAAGAGTTCTCGTAAGCTTGATCACGGAGTTCATTTAATTCATTCATTTGAACATTCCGATGATCACCAGCTGTCTGAATATCGAAATTAGCATGCTTCAAGGCCCAGTATGCCTTGTGCTCGAGCTCAACTGGAAGATGACATGCCTTCCCGTACACCAGCTTGTATGGAGTGCACCCGATGGGTGTTTTGTAGGCTGTACGGAAGGCCCAGAGTGCGTCATCTAATCTATCCGACCAAGAGGCACGGTTTTCACCAACCGTCCTCTCCAAGATTCTTTTAATCCCCCGGTTAGAAACTTCCACTTGCCCACTTGTTTGTGGGTGGTACGCAGTAGAGGTACGGTGAGTTACACCATACTTTTGCATGACTCTTGCAAATTGGTCATTGCAGAAATGCGTACCACGATCACTGATGATGGCTCGTGGAGTTCCAAACCTAGCAAATAGAGATTTCAAGAATTTCACCACAACTCGGGCATCGTTGGTGGGTAAAGCTTTAGCTTCCACCCATTTTGACAAGTAGTCAACGGCCACGAGTATGTACTTATTTCCGTGAGAAGAAGGAAATGGCCCCATAAAGTCAATGCCCCATATGTAAAAAATCTCACACACTTGAATGGCGTTTTGAGGCATTTCATTCCTTTGTGAGATATTCCCGTGACGTTGACAAGCGTCACAGGTTTTGACGAATTCATGGGCATCCTTATAGATTGTGGGCCAATAGAATCCCGAATCAAACACCTTCTTGGCGGTGTAGTTGGGGCTATGATGTCCCCCAGTAGGTCCAGAATGGCAAGCTTTGAGAATGTCAATAGCTTCCTGACCATACACACATCGCCAGATGACTTGATCCGCACAAATCTTAAACAAGTAGGGGTCGTCCCAGAAATAATGTTTCACATCTTTAAAGAATTTATTTTTCTGTTGGGACGACATCCCTTTCACAACAAAGTTACCCGCATGGTAATTTGCAAAGTCGGCAAACCATGGGGTAGAAAAGTCTCCACGAAAAGAAACCACATTGAGTGTTTCGAGAGGAAATGTTTCATTAATTTACTTTTTCTCGAACACATTTTGGTGAGGGTTCTCTAATCGGGAAAGATGATCGGCAGCCAGGTTCTCAGCTCCTTTTTTATCACGAATGATGATATCAAATTCTTATAGGAGGAGAACCCAACGGAGCAATCTCGGCTTTGCATCTTGTTTTGCAAAGAGATATTTGAGAGCCGAGTGATCCGTATACACCACGCATTTGGTCAAGATAAGGTATGGCCGAAACTTCTCAAACGCATACACCACCGCTAATAATTCTTTTTCCGTAGTGGTGTAATGAGTCTGAGCTTCAGTCATAGTTTTGCTCGCGTAGTGGATTGGCTGAAAATGCTTGGTTTTGCGTTGCCCCAAGACTGCACCGATTGCAAAGTCACTTGCATCGCACATGAGCTCGAAGGGTAAATCCCAGTCGGGGGCAACTAGAATGGGTGCTTCCGTAAGCTTTTTCTTAAGTGTTTCAAAAGCTTCGATGCACTCAGGAGAGAAGATGAAAGGAGCATCTTTTTCGAGAAGATGGGTCATAGGCCGAGCGATTTTAGAAAAATCTTGAATGAATCTACGATAGAACCCGACATGACCTAGAAAACTCCTAATACCTTTGACGGTAGTCGGATGAGGTAGTTTAGCAATGACATCAACTTTCGCTCTATCAACCTCAATCCCGTTCTTTGAAATCTTATGGCCAAGGACTATGCCTTCTTTGACCATAAAGTGACTCTTCTCCCAGTTTAGACATAGATTGGTGTCTTCACACCTTTTAAGCATTTTGTCTAAGTGGGAGAGACATGTCTGAAACGAGTCCCCAATGACCGAGAAGTCATCCATAAACACCTCCATAGTTTCCCCGATCATGTCGTGGAAAATCGCCATCATACATCTTTGGAACGTGCCAGGAGCATTGCATAAGCCAAAAGGCATACGTCTATAGGCAAACGTCCCGTATGGGCAGGTGAATGTGGTCTTTTCTTGATCCAGCGGATCAATGGGGATCTGAAAGTAACCCGAGAAACCATCAAGGAAACAATAGTACTCGTTCCCTGCTAATCTCTCAAGCATCTGGTCCATGAAGGGTAGAGGAAAATGGTCTTTACGGGTGGCTTCGTTTAACTTTCGATAGTCAATACACACACGCCATCCCGTAACCAATCGAGTTGGAATCAACTCATTTTCTTCATTTGTGACAACAGTAATGCCACCCTTTTTTGGAACGCAATGAATTGGGCTAACCCAAGGACTATCAGAGATCGGGTAAATCAAACCGGCATCAAGAAGTTTGAGAACCTCTTGTTTGATAACCTCGTGAATTTTAGGATTCACCCTTCTCTGACTTTGGACTGCTGGTTTGAAGTCATCCTCCATTAAGATTTTGTGAGTACAAAACTCAGGGTTGATACCCTTAATATCGGAGAGTTTCCAAGCAATTGCTTGCTTGTGTGACTTCAAGACCTTTATGAGAGCAGTTTTCTCCTCCTCAGTCAAGTCTTTAGCAATTATGACGGGTAATTTATCATCACCCTCCAAGAATGCATACTCAAGATGAGGAGGGAGGTCCTTAAGTTCAACCTCGGGAAATTCTTCAGTAGATGATTGCACTGATTTGATTTCCTCAATCGTGATTTCTTTCGGAGGGAGTGAAGGTAATGGGTCTTCATTAAGCAATTGCTCAAGATAGAGAATATCCCCCTCCGAATCATAGACACCATCAATTCCAGGAGGAATTGATTCATCAACAGCAAGAAATTCATCGATCTCTTCCAGAAGGAAATCACCTCCCTCAAACGGAGTGAGAGAGGGGGAAGAGTCGGCAATGATAGGTTGAGAAGATGTGGTGGAATTGGAATTTCCACTCACAGAATTATGAAGATAACCAAGAAACTCTTGAGAGTACTCCTCTGAAGCAATATCAATTAAATCGACTCGATTAACTGATTCAGTATCATAATTGGAGGAGTACCTCGAAGTTTGATCGAGGTTAAAAGTAACAGCTTCGTTACCCACATGCAAAGTGATCTCTTGCTCAAATACATCGATAAGAGCACGGCCAGTTCTCAGGAATCCTCGTCCAACAATGAGAGGAACCCGATGATCGGCATCGAAATCAACAACCACAAAATCAGCTGGAAAATGGAACTTTCCTACTTTCACGAATACATCCTCGGCAATGCCGAGGGGACGCGAGATAGATCGATCTGCAAGCTCAAGAGTCATGCAGGTAGGAATAAGTTCCGGAAGAGAAAGTTTCTTCCACACTGAATACGGCATCAGATTGATGCTTGCACCAAGATCGGCAAGAGCAAAGCATTCAATCATCCCGGGAAAAACACAAGGAAGAAGAAATTTTCCGGGATCTCCAAGCTTCTCGGGAAGCTTTTTTAACAAGACAGCCGAGCAATTCTCATTCAAAGGAGTCTTAGCCATTTCAAATAGCTTTTCTTTGTTGCTCAGCATATGTTTCAGAGTAGATGCAAACTTGGGCATTAACATGATGGCATCCGCGAAGCTTATGTCAAAGTGAAGTTCTTGGAAAATCTGAAAGAATTTTTCCATCTGATGACTAGCTTTCTCGCGGAGCTTTTGCTCATGTAACCGTGAGGGATAAGGAATAGAAGTTTTGGATTTCTGATTCTCAACAGGAGCTACAGGAGGTTCAAAAACAACTCCTTGATTCGACTTGGGTTTCTGGACCACTTGAGGTTGGACTACCGAAGGTGGGACGTGTGCGATACCTCGTGGGTTTGAATAATGCACCTTGTCCGTTGTTTCCTTGGTAACTTGACTAAATGCCACAGGAGGAGGAGGCATTGGAGTCATAGGTCCATTGTGTGTCGGAGGTTCACTTTCCACTACCCTTGGGAGAGAAGAAGAAGAAGAGGTAGTAGGAATAGCGGGTCCAGCATATGAAGCACCACTTCTGGTTGTGATCGCCTTTGCATCGCCCCTCGGATTAGTGATCGTGTTGCTAGGTAGAGTACCTGAGCCCGAGGGTCGATCATTTAAAGACTTCTTGATGTCAGAAATTTGGCTGACCAACAACCGATTCATTTCCTCTTGGGATTTCATGAATTGTTTCAACAGCTCATCAGATGATGGTCCAGTTGGAACAATGGCTTGAGTTTGCACAGGAAAATTCTGGCCTCTGTTGTTAGGATTAGGGCCTAGATTTTGAAAATTCCCTTGATTGTTTGCATGAAAATACCCTGGGTTGAAATTTCCCTGACCTGGGTTTCTATTGAAATTTCCTTGATGTTGGAAATTTTGATTCTGATTTTGAAAACCGTTGTTTGGATTGAAATGACCTTGGTTTTGAAAACCTTGGTTTGGTCTGTTTTGATTCTGATTACGGTTTTGGTTTTGATTGAAACCGGGAGGTCCAGAGTAGTGGTTAGGACGGTGGTTCGGGTCTACAGGAGCACGATATTGATTGCCTCCTTGATTAGACATCCCGCCCACAGCATTAGCTTCAAAAGGGTTACCATCGGTGGCCATACAGTTATAGTAAGCATGGGGGCCACCACAGGTAACACAGACTTCCACTTTCTTAACTTCAGCAGGAGGTGAAGTTTGTGGAAAAGAGACTTTCTTCTGGTTGGAAAGAACCAAAGCTTGGATAGCTTCCGTGAGTTTATCAATCTTAGCATCGGTGCTAGACTGACTCACGGGCGATGAAGAAGAAGAAGGACCAACACTGACTTGGGAAACAACCGGCTTGCTTCGTGCAGTGCGGACTTTAGACTTGTTTTCGATAATCGCTAAAGCTTCTTTGACAGTTTTACTCAGGAAATTTCCTCCCGCGGAGGAATTGAGAGAATCTTGATCAGATTGACTCACTCCATTGTAGAAAGTATCGAGTTGCATCAACTCGGAGAAACCGTGGTGAGGACACTTGCGAAGCAATTCCTTGAAACGATCCCACGATTCACTGAAGGATTCATCAAACTTCTGAGTGAACTTGATGATTTCATTTTTAAGACTCGTGGTCTTGGAAGGTGGATAGAATTCATTCACAAATTTCTTCACCAGATCTTCCCATGTCTCTATTGATTTAGGGGGTTGTTTTTCAAGCCAAATCCGGGCTTGCCCCTCAAGAGAAAACGGGAACAGAAGAAGCTTAACAGCATCAGAAGGGACATTCTTATACTTGATGGTAGATGCAATCTTGTTAAACCATCTTATATGAGCATGAGGATCATCCCGCTCAAAACCGTAGAACTGATTTGAAGTTACAAGATTCAGTAACCCGGTCTTGAGTTCAAAATTTTCAGCCACGATGGCTGGTACAACGATAGCATCTCCATACCCGTCGATGGGTGCCTGGAGAAGCTCACACATAGGAATTTCATCCGCCATGATAGCGGAAGTAGTGTGAACAGTCCGGATCTCAGATCCGACTGATGGAGCAGAAAGTCTACGAACACGCCTTCTTGGAATCTTGACAAGCTCACGAAATGGGCTTACAGATCTAGAAGAGCGAGTGCGCATACACAAGAGTTAACTCTAAGGAAACTCAGAGTTAAGGAGAGAAATGGAATTATGAAATCTTTCACATGAGAATGAGAATTATGAAGACGTTTTGTAAAAATCAGGGTGAGAAGAATCTTTTTGGGTTTCTGGTTCTGAAACGTCGATATCACAACAAAATCAATTAACACAAAATCGAGGCAAAACAACAGTGAACTTAACCAATAATCCAAGATGAATGGCTTCTTTGAAAAAGGTACACCAATCACAAGGACACAAAGGCAAGTTTTATATCTTTAGTTCGGGAACTTATTATGGTCGCACCCCCAGTTAGGTAGTGCACTGCCTTGGTTTGCGGTGGTAATCTTTTAAGTTGTTATTATTAAAGAAAACGACGATTCTTTTTGTATTTTTATTTTTGATACATATATAGAAACAAAAGAAAAATATTTTTGTGTTTTATACGTTTTTGGATGTTTTTGGGTTTTTGGATTTTTTAGAAGAAAATATGGATATATATATATACAGAGATGGATGATATAAACAATGAGTGAGGATTCAAACAACTAATCTGCTACACGGAAGATAAACCAGCACAGCTCCCCGGCAGCGGCGCCAAAAATTTGATGCGTGCAAAACCGTCAAGTTCTCTCACGCAAGCGTAAGAAAACTTAAAACAGCTTAAACACGAAATCAATGAAGATCTGAGGAGTATAGAGTCTCCCCGGGTCGTTATGTCCCAGCGAGCTATGCAATGGATCAATCAACGTCTAGTGATCGAGGAATTTGAACGGGAAAAGGATTTGAATAGATTATAACTACGGAAAAAGCCAACAAATTAAAACGGCTTAAATGCAAATTAAAGGAAATTAAAAAGATAAAATCTATTAAATAAACGCTATCACTATAATTAAAATGATGTTTTTGTTTTTATGTTTTTATAAAACTGAAATTAAAATCTACGCGACGTACAAAATAAAAAGTGAAACTAAAGCAATATTAACCCTAAAAATATGAAAATGATATTTTTATAAACCTAATGATAAAAGAAAATATTTAGAAAAAGAAAATTATTTTTATAACTAATTAAGTACCTGCTCCAGATTGTGCTATGATCATTGCTCTAAAGTGGATCTTCAAAGTGAAGCTTGATGAGCATGGCGATGTATTAAAGAACAAGGCTAGATTGGTTGCAAAAGGATACCGTCAGGAGGAAGGTATTGACTTTGAAGAATCATTTGCTCCTATTGCTCGTATCGAGGCAATCAGAATCTTTTTGGCTAATGCTGCAAGTAAGAACATGGTAGTCTATCAGATGGATGTAAAGACGACGTTTCTTAACGGAGATCTTAAAGAAGTCGTCTACGTCAGCCAACCTGAAGGCTTTGTGAATCCAGAGCATCCTACTCACGTTTATCGTTTGAAGAAGGCTCTTTACGGTTTAAAGCAAGCTCCAAGGGCATGGTATGATACGCTATCAAAGTTTCTTCTATCTACCGGATTCAGCAGAGGAGCAGTTGATCCAACATTGTTCACCAGGAAGTCAGGCAAACATTTAATTCACATTCAAATTTATGTTTATGATATCATTTTTGCCTCGACTGACCCCAATGAGTGTGACCGTTTTTCAAATGAAATGGGTTCTAAATTTCAAATGTCAATGATGGGACAAATGTCGTTTTTCTTGGGATTACAAATTTCACAAAGTCCCGGAGGCATTTTTATAAATCAATCTAAATATGCAAATGAGATTTTAAAGAAATTTGGATTTGATTCTTGTGACCCTGTTGACACTCCCATGATTGAGCGTACTAAACTGGATGAGGACCACTCAGGGATCATGGTTGATCAAACGAAATATCGTAGCATGATCGGATCCCTGATGTACCTCACAGCCAGTAGACCTGATATTTTGTTCGCTGTGTGCATGTGTGCTAGATACCAGGCTAAGCCTACCAAAAAGCACCTTGAAGCGGTTAAACGGGGTCTTTCGGTACCTCCAAGGAACCATTAATATGGGACTTTGGTACCCGAAGGACACCGGTATGTCACTAACAGCATATGCTGATGCAGATCATGCAGGGTGTCAAGATACTCGTCGAAGTACATCTGGAGGTGCTCAGTTTTTGGGTGATAAGCTTGTGAGTTGGTCGTCAAAGAAGCAAATGAGTACTTCTATTTCCTCTACAGAGGCTGAATACATAGCCATGTCATCCTGTTGTGCTCAAATCCTATGGATGAGATCTCAATTAACTGACTATGGCTTTGAATTCAACAAAATCCCTCTGTACTGTGATAATAAAAGTGCTATTGCTCTCTCATGCAACAACATTCAGCACTCAAGAGCTAAGCATATCGATATTCGACATCATTTCATCAGGGAACAAGTGGAAAAAGGTGTGGTGGAACTCTACTTTGTGAGGACTGAATACCAATTAGCAGACATCTTCACTAAAGCTCTTCCTAGAGAACGTTTTGAGTTTATCCTTCCACGTCTTGGTCTAAAGAGTTTACAACCGGAAACACTCAAGCGTCTTCAAGAGGAAGACGAGGAGTAAAGGTCTTTAGTCATCTATCACTTGTATATATTTATTCAAAAAGCAAAATACAAAATTTGAAAAACCCAGAAAAGAAAATATAAAAATATAAAATTCTCAAAAATCCATAAAAATGAGAAAATCTTGAAAAATTCCAAAAAATATTGTTATTTTGTCATGTTTTTTTTCTTATTCGATATCATCTACGGACTTTGTGTTGACATTCAAAGAATGTCACGGGTTTTTAGATGTTCTTCGAATGCACATAGTTTTTGCCAAAAAAAAAAAAAAAAAAAAAAAAAAAAAAAAAAAGAGGCGGAGAAAAATGGTGGTTTATTGTCATTTCAGGCAGTAACCCGTTTTTAAAGTAAAGAACAGAGCCATGCTTTATCTTATTTTCCAAATCTCATGCTCTGATTCTTAAAACAAAGGTTTGTCATCTAAAAGACAAATGCTTATCCTTCCAAATATTTTTCCGTCTAATGAGTCTTCTGAAAAATATTTGCCATCTAATGAAAACTAAATTGCTTTGAAAAATACCTCGTACTTTATTACTCGTGTAAATCATTTGTGCTTTTAATCTGTCAAAATCTCTATCTCTCAATTAACAACTTGTGTCATTGATTGAGGGGGAGAATGATTTTATTCGAATTAAAAAGGTTATTTTTCAAACAATTGGCACGTAAATGAGCAAGGTTTATTGTTGAAAAATCAAAAGGAATTATGTTTATAACAGCTGATTTAACACCTTTGCTAATATTTTGTTTTCAAAAGACAATCATGCATGTTTAATCAATGGAGTTTAAAGTCTCAAAATCCGATCCTTATCAGTTAAAACGTTTTCATAATCAAGTCACAATTCTCCTTAAAAAGCTTTCAAAATCAATTTAAATCTACAGAGATCACAAATCTCAAATGATTTGATAATTGTGATCGGGAGAGAATTTGTGATTTAAATTGGATTAAAACTGATGACTCGGTAAATGGTTTTATAAGGATGTACAAGCTCTCCTTCCCACATGTGCCAAACGATTTCAAATTTTCCATGCACATGTTGAGGGGGAGCATCTATCTGAAACTACTAAAATTTGAAACGTGATCATTTTAGTTCAATGTGCAGTCTATTTCCTCTAGTATGTGCAAAACTCTTTCAAACCTCGAGGCACATATTGAGGGGGAGCAAAATTTTGAAAACCTCATCCTTTCCCAAAATGCTTTATCTACTTGATTTGACTAGGGAAGCGATGTTGATATCTTTTAGAAAATGGAAATCGAAGAAGTTAATTCTTCCTCTCGCCTCCGTGTGCTAAAACGATTTCAAACATATGAAGCACATGTTGAGGGGGAGCTCTTTTTCTAAAATTATCAAAAACAATTCAGGTACAAAATGCTTTGATAATATATCACAAGTATCTGGATTGATTTTCAAATGGTTTTCAATTGGTTCTAATGGCAGATGAACAATACCAAATAGACCGACCAACTTTATTTTATGTATGGTGATATAAGGATGATAAGGTTAGGTATTTGTTCCCATGATCCGCCAGAACCGGAGGGATCTACCCAGGGACAATCCACTAGATAGTGTAGAGTCCTTAGGTATGATGAAAAAAGGAGAAAAGTGAGTTATGGGAAGAGTGCAGACTGAGACTGAGCTAGTACTGGAATAAACCCAACAAGGTTATAGTAATGAAGTCTCGGTAAGCACTGAAGGGGTTGAAGAATGAAAAAAAATTGAATGTGAAAAGGGTGAAAAGAAATAGCCCTCCATTTATTCAACCTTAGGGCAGAAACCGGGTTTAATTCATATCCTACTGATGGTTACCATGGTAACATCGGTATTGAAGACAAGACGTCATGGACCCAGTGACGCACTGCACTTCAACTTCCCAAACCACTCAAGTTCCTCTTAAAAGGACTTGTTTCATTCTCACGGGGAACCGACATTATCTATCGACTCTCTCTTAGAGATTGTTGATATTGAAGAAGGAGACCCTCTCCCTAGTCTCCGAAATAGGAACCAAATATGCACAAATTGAGTCTAGAGCCACGAGATCATCAATAAATCTCATTAGGATACTTTCAATGAAGACTCTCTGTTTCACACAATGTGGAAAGAGAGATTATATCTTGAGTCCTACGCATTATCCTTGTGGTATTGCCAGAACATCCGAGTGATATGTAAACATATTCACAATGAAGATGGAAAGCCTTCTGGAGCCAACATCAAACAAGCTCCTGGTAGGTGGCATGTGAGATCTATTCAATAAATCAACCATGTGACAACTAAACAGAATCAATGGGGCGATTCAATCTTTTGATTCAATCCTGGTTCAGGTTATGGATTGACGGATACCTTTGAAAAACCGGTCGTTGTGCTTAAAAACTCTTTTTCTTTAGCACATCGACCGTGTACGAATATTTCAAATCAAAAGGTGTTTATGATTGATAATTGATCTTCATTAAAACCTTCGTTGTATTGCAAAAGCAATTTCAATTGAGCAATACACGATTGTTTTTCAAATATATTTTTATCAATCAGTGAATCTCAATTCGTTGGTTCACTCACTCCGTGTTGTCTTCTTTGAGACGTTCCGGTTTGAGAACAGCTAGAGCAGCTGCGAAACCCTGTCAAGGAAATTCTTCGGAATTACACCTGATCACAGGCAGTACGTGTACTGATCAACGGGGAACCGTGGGCCGTGTACCTCAATTCAACGAAAGTGATCAAAGACACTTTCGTGCACTTTATTGCTAACTGTTGTATGCAGGTACGCCCGACGTTTGCAGTGACCAGAATGAAGCGGTCAATCCATAGCCGCATGCTCACTCAACACATTCATCTCGAAAGAAATCATGATTAGTGCATCAATGACTCTGATATTTTCACTCCATGCTTCTGCTACGCTACTGCCAATATCATGAATCAATAAAAGCTTCCGCTACTCTGATGAGAATACATCATGATCCAGAAAGTGAGCATGCCGGTCCAAATGTCACAACATCACATAATACCAACACCACAATGGAAGAGTCAAAGATTTATGTTAGCTGATGATCTCAATACTGGTTCAACATCACATAATACCATCATCACGTGGATCAGTTAAAGACCTCCACTTGAATTATCCAAACATGCAAAACATGAAGAATCAAAGAGTACGAGCTACTAAGCAAAGGACTTAATCAAGAATCCTCGAGCAATCTAAACAAATATCTGTTTGTATTCATTGTAAATTGAGGTGACCTCCCTTAGGGGGAGATTGTTAGGAATTAGAAAATTCAGTCGTTAAAGAGTCGGTCACCTCAAGTATATGTATTCGTTAGAAAGCTCGTAGTCGTAGTCTAGTTATATTATTAAGTTGTTTGTCTTGTAACACCGTGGAGGACGGACGGGTCTTTACCCACTGTATGCCTGATCCACAGCCCGTAGGTGGTGTTTGTTTGTAAGAAACAATAAATACCCTCTTGATAAGGTTTTAAAATGTACCTTTTTGAGGGGTCGTTTAAGCCCTTATTTGATCACTTTTGTATTCGTTACTGCTTAATATCGTTCTTTTTCACTTTTTAGGTCTCTTGAAGGCAAACTGTTGTAATGACACTTATTTGGACGAAAAGGCGCGGATATATGAAGAAAATGGCCAAAGTCAAGAATCGAGACACTCAAGCTGCTAAATTACAAGGGGACGGCGTCACTGCTTAATCCGCGACGCCGTCGGAGGAACTTGTGACGACACAGAAGAGAAATTGCTAGTTTTTGGAGGACGGCGTCGGGCTTTAAAAGAGTAGGCCGTCGCAATTCAGACGGCCTAGATTCAATCCAGACGGCGTCAGAAGCTAAAGAGGACGGCGTCACAAGCATAAGGTGACGCCGTCGCAGGATTAACTTGGCCAAGACGAAACCTTAATGACGGCGACACGACGGCGTCACAAATCATAAGGTGACGCCGTCGCACATGTAATCTTATATATAGAATCCGATTTTTTCAGTTTTAGAGAGTAGTCTTTTGGGTAAACTTTTGGAGTAAAACCTAAACCGAACCAAGGTCGTATTTTAGGGTTCTAAACCCTATCTTACACCAAGATAAGTTGTTTACTTCATTAATTTAATTATGTCTTCAATTATTTGTGTGTATGCTTGCATGTTCTCCATGTCCGAATAATTTACTTGTGTGTTTGCTTGGGGAATATGAAACTTAATTATTAAATATTGATTGGTTGTTTCTTATCTTAGTTGATTAATGATCTAGTAATGCGATAGGTCATTCGTTGTGTACTTAATGCTTGATTAATCTTTGTTGGGATATGAAAGTGCTGGAGATATGAAAGTACTGAAGACATGAAAGTACTGTAAACTGCAAAGTACTGGAAGAAGTCAAAGTACTGCTAAAGACAAAGTCAAAGTACTGCACTACGAAGTCAAAGTACTGCAAGAACAAAGAATTGTTATATTTGTTTATGGAAAGTATTGTATTCCATGTTTAGATTACTTGTCGTACAAGAATACAAATTGTAAACCGACTAGGATATCCTTGAGCCTATAAAAGGACTCCTAGATTGGCATTAGAGATACGATTTTTAGAGAACGAGTTTATGAGTTTTAGAGTTTACGAATTCATAAGTTGTTTAGTATATTAGAGAGAAGTTCGATAATCTTAGAGTTGTTTAGAGTATCTGCATAATAAGCAGATTTAGAGTTTATAATGAAAGTTGTTCTTCTTAGCTTTATTAAGTAAATTCCGCGTACTTGATAAAGATTGCTCAGTGTTTCTTTGTTAATAACTTAGGATTTATCCGAGGTTATTAAACCTTAACAAGCTAGTTAAAGTTAGTTTGATTAAATTATATCGATCCAACAAGTGGTATCAGAGCTTGTGTGGAAACTCTGACTAGGAAGAAATCCTACTTCAACAATATTCAAGATGTCGACTGAAGCTGTTCCACCACCCTCAATCACCTCACTCAGAATTCCGATAATCAAGAAGGGAGAATATGATCTCTGGTGCATGAAGATGAGGCAGTATATTGCCATTACAGACCATGCTCTATGGAATGTAATTGTGAATGGGAATGGAGTAGTTACAGAACCCATTCATGTTCCTGGACAACCAATAGCACCAAAGGCAGTCTTACCAGCAGCAACCCTAAGGAATCAAGAAAAGGAACTAAACATTCTCTTATCTGCCATTCCAGATGGTCACCTTCTCAAATTTCATGATGCTAAAGATGCTAAGCAGCTCTGGGCTGCTCTCAAGACCAGATTTGGAGGGAATGAAGCCTCTAAGAAGATGCACAGAAATTTGCTGAAGCAACAATTTGAAACTTTCACAGTTGGTGAAAGAGAGAATCTTGATGCTGCATATGATAGGTTTCAAAATCTCCTCAACATGTTGGAGTTATACAAGGCAGAAGTGTCAGTTGAGGATGCTAATTTGAAGTTTCTAAGGAGTTTGCCGTCTACATGGCATGTGATTGCTACTATGATCAGAGGACAACAAGGATTGGATGTCATGGACTTTGATGATCTCTATCATCAACTGAAGGTGTATGAGCATGAGATGAGTGGTCAAACAAATTCTGAGTCTCACAGTATAGCTTTTCTATCATCTGAAAAGAAGGGAAGTACTTTTGTCAAAAGTACTGCTTCTCCTCAAAGTAATGTTTCTCAAAGTACTGCTGTTTACAACCCCCTTCATATGCTCAGCAGGCCCCATCACCTACCACTTTGCACTCAGATGAAGTTGTGTGCTCCTTCTTTGCACAACAAGCCAGTTTACCTGTCACTTATGAAGAGGATCTAGCACAGATTGAAGAAGATGCACTTGAAGAAATTGATATCAGGTGGCAAGTTGCTATGATCACTGCAAGGATCAAAAAGTATATGAAGAAGACAGGCAAAAGCATTGATTTCAAACCAAAACAAGGAATAACTTTTGACAAATCACAAATTGAATGCTTCAATTGTCAAAAGACTGGTCACTTTGCAAGGGAGTGCAGGTTTGCTAAGTATCAAGCAAACAGAACATCTAAGAAGCCAAAACTTGAGCTAAAAGAAATTCCAATTACTGAGACAAAGGCCTTGGTTGCTCAAGAGAAGTTATCAGAAGTTGACTGGAGTGAAGAGTTTGATGATGAACCAGTGACTTACTGTATGGTAGCAGTGGAAGATGCAGTTGAAGACACAGTGGAAGCATTGGACTGGAGCACTGCTTTTGATGAAGAATCTGAACATGCTGCTTTGGAATCTGATGATGGCTTTGGAGGATTTGATTGGAGCAAAGAAAGTGAAGATGATCCTGTTCTTCTTGCTATGGTAGCTACTTCACCAACTCAGTCTCCTATCTCTGAGGTATGCTCAAACTGTTATGAGTTTTATCTAAAATTACTTAACAGTTATGTGATTGAAAGAGATAATTATGTTAGGGCTAGGTCTGAGGTAGCAGGTTATCAAATCACTTTAGAGTCTATGGAAGCTAAAATATTAACTCATGAAAATAATAAAATGGCTTGGGCTGAAAAATATGAACAACAAGATTACCAGTTAAAACTTAGTGAATGGAAACTAAACTGTAAAATTGCTGAAATTGAGAAATTGACTAAGGAAAGAGATGAATTGTTAACTAAGTTTGCTGCTTGGGGAGAGTCTGGTCTGTCCCATGTTACTTATGTTGAAAAACAAAGAAGGGCTTACATTAGAACAGGCTTAGGATTTGGAATGGACTTTAGTAACATAGATGAAAACCAACCTAGTGATCATGATGTAGGTGATTTTGAGGACATAACCACTAGTGATGATGAACTCATTAACTATGTAGATACATCTAGTAATGAGGTCTCAATAAGTGAACCACCTCCTGAGTATAAGAAAGATAATGGTTATCATGCTGTCCCACATCCTATTAGTCATCAACCCATAAGGCCTGATGTTTCTCGCTTTGGAGTAGATAGTCTGGAGTTTAGGAAGAAGCTTGTAGCTCAATCTAGGTCTGAAAAACCCAAAGAAGCTGTTAAAAATAATGTTCAAAATCCAGCAGTACCTTTAAATCAAAGTACTGCTCCACAAGCAGTACCTTCTGCAAAACCTTTTCAAAACAGTACTGCTAAACCTTTTGGGAATAATTTTGGTCAAAACAGGTTTTATCATTCACCAAAAAGGCAGAGTAATTTTGGGCATAGACATAAAAGAAATCACTTTGGACATATGGGTCAAAAACTGTGTTTTGTGTGTTATAGTCCTAATCACTTAATCAAAGATTGTGATCGACACTCAGAATATCTTAGCAAATTTCCAAAGAACAGATCTGCCAATCACACACCTAGAGAGCACAAACCAGTTTGGAATAATTCAAATAGGGTTAATCATAGAAACTTCACACCAGATCATAGATACCCACATCAGAGAAGACCTTTTTCAAAACCTTCAGTATCTCACAGTACTTTTCCAAGTACTGCTCAGCCAAAACAAGGTACTGATCACACTATTTGGAATAGGAATCCTAGGAGATCTCACTATCAACCTAGAAGGTATTACAATACACATAGGGGATCTAGATCACAGGAACCACGTGTTAAACCAGAATGGGTTAAAAGGGAAAGTACTGCTGAGGGACAAACTGTACTTTCAACAAAAAGTGAATCAGATGTTTTTGTGATACAAGAAAAAGAGAGTTTTGTTGAAAATCCACATGTTTTGAATAACAAGATAATACTAGATCATGCTTTAGAGAACAGTGGAGATTATATACTCAAAGAATGTGAGTATGTCACCCCACAAGGGGAACACAAGTCAGTAATGGCTTGGGTTCCTCAAAGCAACTAACTTTTTTATCATATTAGACAGGGCAACCCAGAAGAGGAGCTTAAAGATCATATTATTGTTATTAGTGGTTGTTCTGTTAGCATGACAGGAGACAAGGAGATTCTGTCAGATTTGAAGGCATATTAGTTAGTGAGCTACATTTGAGGGGAGGACTATAAGGTGTTAGTATAGTCCTATGCATTATTTGAGGGGAGGATATGTATGTATACCTAGTTTTTTTTCAGAGGTATTTCGGAAAGTACTGCTTTTAATTTCATGAAAGTACTGCTTGGAAAGTAATGCGTCTGAAGGTACTGCATCTGCTAGTACTGATTCTCAAGAAGGTACTGCATCTGCTAGTACTGCTTCTCCAGAAGGTACTGCATCTCCACAGGGTACTGTTTCCCCAAGCCCTGAGGTTCAAGAAGAAGTTGTGAGATCACCTTCTACATCTCTACAACGATCTGTTCCTGTTTCACAAACAGAGGAACATTCACATATTCAAGGTGAAGATCCATATACTATACCTCATGAAGGTTTATCTTTGGATAATCCATGAGCAAACGGCTCTGGTAAAGATATATCAAATCCATTTTTAGTTGACAACTTGCTAATAAGTTGGATGGTATTCAACTCACCATATCAGTAATGTGAAGAGTTGGCTAGCCCACAAGAAAATGGCTTGTGGTAAAGGCTGTGGAAAAACCATTATTGGTAATTAGTTCACCATTAGATAGAAGAACTAACTAGTCCAGAAGGGTACAACTTTTGGTAAAGACAAAACAAATATGTTGATAGTTGATGATTTGCTAAAAATCATATGGTTATCAATGTACCATGGTCTTACACACCAAAACATTTGGCTACTCCAGAGATAATGGCTTTGGTAAAGAGATCTAAATCCATTAAGTTTTCAATGATTCACCTCTCACAGGAGTTAACACACCTGGAAGTGATGAGAATAGTATGCAACTTTAAACTGAATTAATGTACAAATTGTCATATGTTGCTGTGTTGCTGAAAAGATGGAGTTTGCTGGATGCTGCTGTGAAAGAATAATTTAGAGATACTTTGACAAGCACAGACGCTACAGAGATACAATCCAAAGACTAAGAAACAATCTGTCTTTAAAGATGAAGTTGTTAAAGATATATTCACAAAAGGGAACTTGAAGTCAAGCAAGTAGAATTCAAGTTAGGGGAGGATTGTTGGGATATGAAAGTGCTGAAGATATGAAAGTACTGAAGACATGAAAGTACTGTAAACTGCAAAGTACTGGAAGAAGTCAAAGAGTCAAAGTACTGCTAAAGACAAAGTCAAAGTACTGCACTACGAAGTCAAAGTACTGCAAGAACAAAGAATTGTTATATTTGTTTATGGAAAGTATTGTATTCCATGTTTAGATTACTTGTCGTACAAGAATACAAATTGTAAACCGACTAGGATATCCTTGAGCCTATAAAAGGACTCCTAGATTGGCATTAGAGATACGATTTTTAGAGAACGAGTTTATGAGTTTTAGAGTTTACGAATTCATAAGTTGTTTAGTATATTAGAGAGAAGTTCGATAATCTTAGAGTTGTTTAGAGTATCTGCATAATAAGCAGATTTAGAGTTTATAATAAAAGTTATTCTTCTTAGCTTTATTAAGTAAATTCCGCGTACTTGATAAAGATTGCTCAGTGTTTCTTTGTTAATAACTTAGGATTTATCCGAGGTTATTAAACCTTAACAAGCTAGTTAAAGTTAGTTTGATTAAAGTATATCGATCCAACAATCTTTGTGAACCTTAGGTTATAGCACTTTGAGTTGTTGTAAGCTAAACTATCCAAAGAGGCCTTAGAGTTAGAGTTTATCATCCCTAGTGGGTTTTGTAGACGAGACCCTTTGGTAACTTCAAAGAGTAGGGAGAAACGCATACCCTACAACTTTAGACACACAACGCAACTAGGAATAAGGACGTGACAATTCAACCACCAATAGGAGATAATTAAGGAGTAGTAAAACCTAAGTAAACACATCTTTAAACTATCATACGAGCACACAATAATTAGACATAGACTACCACCACCTTAGTTTAGATAATTAGATAATAGTAGAGTAATCGGTAGAAATACCAACCCCCCAAATCCAAACCCCGAGATTCGTACTTTTCCTTTTCTAAAAAACATAAAAAAAGATAAAAAAAAATAATCTTCCTCAACCCCAAACTTAGCGTAGTAACTTCTCACTAGCATTCCTATTCCCCTAGAGAACGATATCAATTCCCGTGGCTTACCCTAATACTACACTACAACGATTAGGTTCACTGCCTAGGGTGTTGAAAAACTTGCTCGACGAAAAGGAAGTTCCTTTGACCCCGAACGCGCTGTGTAAGCGTATCAAGTTTTTGGCGCCGCTGCTGGGGAATAGTTATTGTTTAGGCTTGATTTATATCTCGTTTAGGTCTACTCACAAGATTCCTATCAAGTGAGATTTTTTCTTTTTTATTAGCTTCCTTGTAGTCTATCCCCCTTCTTTGTGTTTGTGTTCGTAAAACCATTTTCATTTGTCACTATGGCAAGTGAAGTAGCATTTGAATCATTAACAAATGAGGAACAATTGAATTTCGCAAGTTGGTTTGGTTTTTATTGTTCTAATGAATTTGTGAGTGAACTTAGAGATATCCAAAAGAAGAAGGGTGTAAGATTGGATGGATTTGATATATTTTGTGTTTGTGTGGCTTCTATTCAACGATCGTTGTCAAGATCAACTCCTTTTAGTGACACCATCTTTAGAATTTTTCGGAAAAACCTCCTATGCATAAACCTTCAGTTGTTACAACTTGAGGAAATGGATAAGAAGGATTTATCTAACCTTAGGAATCATGATCAAAAAGACCTAGTTTTTAAGAACATGAAACCTAAACCCAAACAAGATTGTGAGATGGTTGAAGCTAAAATACCTAGTTGCATGTGTGGGATAGATTTCAAACATTTAGGAGATCTAGATATAATGGAGAAAAAGGTGGAAACTCCAAGCCCACAAGCCCTACCATCACTTGAGGAACACACATCACCTATAACTTACCCGGTAGAAGTAGAAGAGACTATAGGAGCCCCAATTGATAGGGAACCTTTGGACCAAACTTCACTAGAGAATGTAGGTTTAGATGCTTGTTGTCATGACCTCTCTCTTAGTCCTAGGGAAGTTCCTAATTTTGATGAACCGGAGCCTCAACCAAAAACCTTACCCAATGTTCCGTCTTTAGATGTGAATCTTGGAATTGAATTAGGCCCCAATCCACCCATCAAAATAGATAGTCCGGGTAGTTGCTTGATGATGAGTGTGTAAATACTCATCATTTTTGGTCAAATCGGAACTGCAAAACGTTTAAAAATGCTCAGAAATGCATCAAAATACTGAAAATATCTCAAAAGTGCATTTTATATGTTTCAGATGCAAAATGTTTAAAATCAGATGAAAAACGAGCAAAGTTTGCATAATTGGCAGTTCCAGTCCCCCGACTTTCAGAAAATGGAAAAATCAGTCCCTAGGCATTTATTCAAAAAGAAAAATCACCAGAGGTCCCTTTGAAATCATATGTTGTCATATTTAGTCCTTTGGTGAAAAGTTCCAAAAGTTTTGAGAAATTTCAGTATTGGTCCCTGGATTTTCAGAATTGTCATGTTTAGTCCTTGGAATTTCACAATTGGCAAAAATGGTCCTTATATTATTTGAGATTGGCAAGACCAACCCTTGGACTACATTTTCAGAAGTTTCAGTTTTGGTCCCTGGAAATTCGAATTGTACACAAATGGTCCCTAAGCTACTAATTTGGTCCATATTAAATCCAAGCCCAATAAAATCCAAACCAAGCCCAAACCCAGTCCACCCCTTATATCCAACCCGGTCCAATATCCAAATCCAACCCGAAACCACCCACGGTTTAAATAAACCGCCAAACCACCCTCCCTTTTCCTGTCTTCCCCGACCACCATGTCCCCTCCCCCTCACCTCCAGCCACCCTACTCCATCCTTGTTCCCCCCACCTCAACAACCTCCAAGAATGCATTTAATGCACCCCTCCCCTGTCCCAACTGGCTTGTACAAGTTTTGGCGCCAAAACCAATTAAACGGCCAAAATCTATTTTACCAATCCAAGGGCCAAGATTAGTGCTGGGATTTGAAGAGAGAGGTGAGAGAAACAGGATTAGTGTATAAAAGGAGCAAGAGGAAGGAAGAGAAGATAGTACTTAGTTTTAATTCAAGAATGTATGTCGTTTTCTAATTTCTTAGTCTAAAACAGATTTTTAGTTGTATTTTAAAGTTTCATTGTATCAAAGTAAAGCATTTCAGTGCATTACAACTCTATTTAAGTATCAATTCAAGTCTATGTTCAATTTCCATATTTTATGTCCACTGTTGAATTTCTCATTCTCAAAATCCTATGTCAAATCTGTTAGTAGCTTAGTTTTAAGCTAAAACAAGCTTCTATAAGCTTACTATAGCTTTTTATAAGCTCACACTTAAATTTCATGCAACTTTGAATATTGGTCAACAAAAGTCAACTTGGAGCAAAAATGGTATGGAATGGGTAATGGTTGAAGCAGAGCTGGATTTGGGTTGATTTAGAAGCAGTTGGGTTGGTTTAGAATAGGTAGTGGTTCTGGTTTCACAGGTTTCAAGCCATAGTGGCTAAGGATATTTTGTAAGTTATTCTCAAGTTCTTGCATAATCTTTGTTTGTATTCATTAATAGTTTTTAATCAGTTAATTAGTTGTATTTGGGACTAGTAGACTTAGTTTGATCATTAAAACAAGATTGGTTCAGTGTTTGGATCAATTTAATTGCTTAACAGTCATAAAAGGGTGTTTGGATTGCTTGATTTATCTGAGTTAGAGTATTAGTCATTGATTGGATTCTGTTGCAGTAGTCTCTAGTAATATAGTTACACTCATTCTAGTAGTTTATTTGCATAAAAATGGTATAAAAGTCAAATTTTCATCTCAACTGTTCTTAAGTCCAAAATTGTTAAGGCCAGTTGCTAAGATCTATCATATAGGTATAAAATCAGTAGAACTAGCTTGCTAAAGTTTCATTTCATCTTATTTCATCTTAATCAGTCCAACATTTGATCTTAAATCTCAAATAAGTCAAAGTGCTAAACTGTTTTCAAAAAGTCAAAATGATGTCTGCACCAGTTTTGTGCAGATCTTGCAGACACTGCACAAGGTTCAATACAGCTAGTTAGGGTCTCATATTTGGTCCAGTGATAGTCTGCTAGGTGGTCTTTAAGATCACATAACTGTTTTTCACTCTAGCTTTTCTGATAAGCTTGTGAATAAGCTCAAACATAGGGCCAGTTCACTGTTTTGCTTAAGAAATCAGTTAGCATGTTATCTGAGTAGGCTGATTATTTTAGGTTAGGAATAGCTATAATTAGTTGTTTTAGAGTAGTTATAGTATAATTTATTTGCTTCAATAGTTTGGTGGCTTATTGTTCTAGTTAGCTTATTTCAATTGCTTATTTCATAACAGTTAACACTGCAGCTCTATTATCTTACATATAAGCATCATATTTGATATTTTTCTTAGAACCAGAATAACATTTTAGAATTTTCCTGAGATTTTCATAATTTTTGGTCAGTGTTTAGTATTTTTCTTAATTAAAAACAGTTTTTAGTCACTTTTAATT
The DNA here is from genome assembly GCA_019973895.1 of Chrysanthemum seticuspe. Taxonomy (NCBI): domain Eukaryota; kingdom Viridiplantae; phylum Streptophyta; class Magnoliopsida; order Asterales; family Asteraceae; genus Chrysanthemum; species Chrysanthemum seticuspe. Next base: position 239,625,358 of record BPTQ01000001.1, on the reverse strand, counting down.
AGCTTTAATTGCAAATAATTAAGAAAAAGTTCAAAAAAAAATAATTTTTCAATTTTCTCAGTTTAAGAAAAATATAAAAAGCATAAAAAAGATTTTTCCTTATTTTTCCCCTTTTATTTGGTATTTTTCACAATTTAAATTAGATTAAAATAGTTTTAAATTAGTAGAAAATAGAAAAATAATCAGAAAAATAAAAAAATAGTTTTGAAAATTCTATTTTGATATTTTAGATTTTTCTAAGTCATAGTTTTATTTTTCTAGCTTTATTTCCTATTTTCTTGTATTTTAGGCTAATATTTAATAGTTAAAATTAGTTTTTAATTAATAATAATTAATTAAATAGTTGTAAAAATAATTTTCTGTTATCATTAGGTTTGTAAAAATATCATTTTCATATTTTTAGGATTAATACTGCTTCAGTTTCACATTTTCTTTTGTACGCAACGTAGTTTTTAAATTAAGTTTTATAAAAACATAAAATCAAAAACATCATTTTGCAAATAGTGATAGCGTTTATTTAATATTTTTTTATCTTTTTAATTTCCTTTAATTTGCATTTAAGCCTTTGTAATTATAGGCTATTTCTGTAGTTATAATAATCACAATCCTTTTTTCTGTTCAAATTTCTCGATCACTATACGTTTGGTGATCCATTGCATAGCTCGCTGGGACATAACGACCCGGGGAAACCCTATTCTTTCCTGATCTTCATTGCATTGGTGTCTGAGCTGTTTTAAGTTTCTTACAGTTGGCCATTCACAAGTGGTCAGCTTGCGTGAGAAAACTTGACGGTTTTGCACCGATCAAATTTTTGGCGCCGCTGCCGGGGAGCTGTGCTGATTATCCTACGTTTAGCAGATTAGTAGTTTGAATATTCACTCTTTGTTCATATCATCCATCTATATATATATATATATCCATATTTTCTTATAAAAAATCCAAAAACCCAAAAACAGCTAAAAACGTATAAAACACAAAAATATTTTCCTTTTGTTTCTATATATGTATCAAAAATAAAAATACAAAAAGATTTGTCGTTTTCTTTAATAATAACAACATAAAAGATTACCACCGCAAACCAAGGCAGTGTACTACCTAACTGGGGGTACGACCATAATAAGTTCCCGAACTAAAGATTTAAAACTTGCCTTTGTGTCCTTGTGATTGGTGTACCTTTTTCAAAGAAGCCATTCATCTTGTGATTATTGGTTAAGTTCACTGTTGTTTTGCCTCGATTTTGTTTTAATTGGATTTGTTGTTATATATAATTGTCAAAACCAGAAACCCAAAAAGATTCTTCTTACCCCATTTTCATAATTCCCTTCATAATTCCCATTTTCATAAAATAATTTCATAATTCCCATTCCTCTCCTTAACTCTGAGTTCTCTTAGAGTTAACTCTAGTGTATGCGCACTCGCTCTTCTAGATCTGTGAGCCCATTTCGTGAGCTTGTCAAGATTCCAAGAAGGCGTGTCCGTAGACTTTCTGCTCCATCAGTCGGATCTGAGATCCGGACTGCTCACACTACTTCCGTTATCATGGCGGAAGAACGCCCTATGTGTGAGCTTCTCCAGGCACCCATCGACGGGTATGGAGATGCTATTGTTGTACCAGCCATTGTGGCTGAAAATTTTGAACTCAAAACCGGGTTACTGAATCTTGTAACCTCAAATCAATTCTATGGTTTTGAGCGGGATGATCCTCATGCTCATATTCGATGGTTTAACAAGATTGCATCTACCATCAAATACAAGAATGTCCCTACTGATGCTGTTAAGCTTCTTCTGTTCCCATTTTCTCTTGAGGGACAAGCCCGGATTTGGCTTGAAAAACAACCCCCTCAATCAATTGAGACATGGGAAGACCTGGTGAAGAAATTTGTGAATGAATTCTATCCACCTTCCAAAACCACGAGTCTTAAAAATGAAATCATCAAGTTCACTCAAAAGTTTGATGAACCATTCAGTGAATCGTGGGATCGTTTCAAGGAATTGCTTCGCAAATGTCCTCACCACGGTTTCTCCGAGTTGATGCAACTCGATACTTTCTACAATGGAGTGAGTCAATCTGATCAAGATTCTCTCAATTCCTCCGCTGGAGGAAATTTCCTGAGCAAAACTGTCAAAGAAGCTTTAGCGATCATTGAAAACAAGTCTAAAGTCCGCACTGCACGAAGCAAGCCGGTTGTTTCCCAAGTCAGTGTTGGTCCTTCTTCTTCATCGCCCGTGAGTCAGTCTAGCACCGATGCTAAGATTGACAAGCTCACGGAAGCCATTCAAGCTTTGGTTCTCTCCAACCAAAAGAAAGTCTCTTTTCCACAAACTTCACCTCCTGCTGAAGTTAAGAAAGTGGAAGTCTGTGTTACTTGTGGTGGCCCCCATGATTATTACAACTGTATGGCCACCGACGGTAACCCTTTTGAAGCTAATGCTGTGGGCGGGATTTCTAATCAAGGAGGCAACCAATATCGTGCTCCTATAGACCCGAACCACCGTCCTAACCACTACCCTGGACCTCCCGGTTTCAACCAAAACCGTAATCAAAATCAAAACAGACCAAACCAAGGTTTTCAAAACCAAGGTAATTTTAGTCCAAACAACGGTTTTCAAAATCAAAATCAAAATTTCCAACACCAAGGAAATTTCAATAGAAACCCAGGTCAGGGAAATTTCAACCAAGGGTATTTTCATGGCAATAATCAAGGAAATTTTCAGAATCAAGGCTCTAATCCTAACAATAGAGGCCAGAATTTTCCTGTGCAAAATCAAGCCATTGTTCCAACTGGACCATCATCTGATGAGTTGTTGAAACAATTCATGAAATCCCAAGAGGAAATGAACAGGTTGTTGGTTAGCCAGATTGCTGACATTAAGAAGTCTTTAAATGATCGACCCTCGGGCTTAGGTACTTTACCTAGCAACACGATCGCTAATCCGAGGGGCGATGCAAAGGCGATCACAACCAGAAGTGGTGCTTCTTATGATGGACCCGCTATTCCTACTACCTCTTCTTCTTCTCTCCCGAAGGTAGTGGAAAGCGAACCTGAGGCGACAAAGGACAAGGAACTTCCTACTAATAACGGAGGTACCAGCAATGTCCATCCTCAGGTTGTCCCAAAACCCAAGACCAATCCTGGAGTTGTTTTTGAACCTCCAGTTGGTAACCCTAAATCCAAAACTTCTATTCCTTACCCCTCACGTCTAAATGAGCAAAAGCTCCGCGAAAAAGCTAGTCATCAAATGGAAAAATTCTTTCAAATTTTCCAAGAGCTACATTTTGACATAAGCTTCGCGGATGCCATCATGTTGATGCCCAAGTTTGCATCTACTCTCAAACACATGTTGAGCAATAAGGAAAAGCTGTTTGAAATGGCTAAAACTCCTTTGAACGAGAACTGCTCAGCTGTTCTGTTAAAGAAGCTTCCCGAGAAGCTAGGAGATCCCGGAAAATTTCTTCTTCCTTGTGTTTTTCCTGGGATGATTGAATGCTTTGCCCTTGCCGATCTTGGTGCAAGCATCAATCTGATGCCTTATTCAGTATGGAAGAAACTTTCTCTTCCGGAACTTATTCCCACCTGCATGACTCTTGAGCTTGCAGATCGTTCTATATCGCGTCCTCTTGGCATCGCCGAGGATGTATTTGTGAAAGTAGGAAAGTTCCATTTTCCAGCTGATTTTGTGGTTGTTGATTTCGATGCCGATCATCGGGTTCCTCTCATTGTTGGACGAGGATTCCTGAGAACGGGGCGTGCTCTTATCGATGTATATGAGCAAGAGATCACTTTACGTGTGGGTAATGAAGCTGTTACCTTTAACCTTGATCAAACTTCAAGGTACTCCTCAAATTATGATACTGAATCAATTAATCGAGTCGATTTAATTGATATTGCTTCAGAGGAGTACTCTCAAGAGTTTCTTGGTTATCTTCATAATTCTGTGGGTGGGAATTCCACCACATCTTCTAAACCTATCATTTCCGACTCTTCCCCCCCTCTCACTCCTTTTGAGGGAGGTGACTTCCTTCTGGAAGAGATCGATGAATTTCTTGCTACTGATGAATCAATTCCGCCTGGAATTGATGGTGTTTATGATTCGGAGGGAGATATTCTTTATCTTGAGCAATTGCTTAATGAAGATCCATTACCTTCACTCCCTCCGAAAGAAATCACAATTGAGGAAATCAGATCAGTACAAACTTCTACTGATGAATTTCCCGAAGTTGAACTCAAGGACCTACCTCCTCATCTCGAGTATGCATTCTTGGAGGGTGATGATAAATTACCCGTCATAATTGCTAAAGACTTAACTGAGGAGGAGAAAACTGCTCTCATAAAGGTCTTGAAGTCACACAAGCAAGCAATTGCTTGGAAACTCTCCGACATTAAGGGTATCAACCCTGAATTTTGTACTCACAAAATCTTAATAGAGGATGACTTCAAACCAGCAGTCCAACATCAGAGAAGGGTGAATCCTAAGATTCATGAGGTTATCAAACAAGAGGTTCTCAAACTTCTTGATGCCGGTTTGATTTACCCGATATCTGATAGTCCTTGGGTTAGCCCAATTCATTGCGTTCCAAAAAAGGGTGGCATAACTGTTGTCACAAATGAAGAAAACGAGTTAATTCCAACTCGATTGGTTATGAGATGGCGTGTGTGTATTGACTATCGCAAGTTAAACGAAGCCACCCGTAAAGACCATTTTCCTCTACCCTTCATGGACCAGATGCTTGAGAGATTAGCAGGGAACGAGTACTATTGTTTCCTTGATGGTTTCTCGGGTTACTTTCAGATCCCCATTGATCCGCTGGATCAAGAAAAAACCACATTCACCTGCCCATACGGAACATTTGCCTACAGACGTATGCCTTTTGGCCTATGCAATGCTCCTGGCACGTTCCAACGATGTATGATGGCCATTTTCCACGACATGATCGGGGAAACTATGGAGGTGTTTATTGATGACTTCTCGGTCATTGGGGACTCGTTTCATACATGTCTCTCCCATTTAGACAAAATGCTAAAACGGTGTGAAGACACCAATCTATGTCTAAATTGGGAGAAGAGCCACTTTATGGTCAAAGAAGGCATAGTCCTTGGCCATAAGATTTCAAAAAACGGGATTGAGGTAGATAGAGCAAAAGTTGATGTTATTGCTAAATTGCCTCATCCTACTACCGTCAAAGGTATTAGGAGTTTTCTTGGTCATGCCGGGTTTTATCGTAGATTCATACAAGATTTTTCAAAAATCGCTCGGCCTATGACCCATCTTCTCGAAAAAGATGCTCCTTTTATCTTCTCACCTGAGTGCATCGAAGCTTTTGAAACACTAAAGAAAAAGCTTACGGAAGCACCCATTCTAGTTGCCCCCCACTGGGATTTACCCTTTGAGCTCATGTGCGATGCAAGTGATTTCGCTATCGGTGCAGTCTTGGGGCAACGCAAAATCAAACATTTTCAGCCTATCCACTACGCAAGCAAAACTATGACTGAAGCTCAGACCCATTACACCACTACAGAAAAAGAATTATTAGCTGTGGTGTATGCGTTTGAAAAGTTTCGGCCATACCTTATCTTGACCAAATGCGTGGTGTATACGGATCACTCGGCTCTTAAATATCTCTTTGCAAAACAAGATGCAAAGCCGAGATTGCTCCGTTGGGTTCTCCTCCTGCAAGAATTTGATATCATTATACGTGATAAAAAAGGAACTGAGAACCTGGCTGCTGATCATCTGTCCCGTCTAGAAAACCCTCACCAAGATGTGTTCGAGAAAAAGGAAATAAACGAAACATTTCCTCTCGAAACAATCAATGTGGTTTCTTTTCGTGGAGACTTTTCTACCCCATGGTTTGCTGACTTTGCAAATTACCATGCGGGTAACTTTGTGGTGAAAGGGATGTTGTCCCAACAGAAAAATAAATTCTTTAAAGATGTGAAACATTACTTCTGGGACGACCCCTACTTGTTTAAAATTTGTGCGGATCAAGTCATCCGGCGATGTGTATATGGTCAGGAAGCTATTGACATTCTCAAAGCTTGCCATTCTGGACCTACTGGGGGACATCATAGCCCCAACTACACCGCCAAGAAGGTGTTTGATTCCGGATTCTATTGGCCCACGATTTATAAGGATGCCCATGAGTTTGTCAAAACCTGTGACGCTTGTCAACGTCACGGGAATATCTCACAAAGAAATGAAATGCCGCAAAACGCCATTCAAGTGTGTGAGATTTTTGACATCTGGGGCATTGACTTTATGGGGCCATTTCCTTCTTCTCGCGGTAACAAATACATACTCGTGGCCGTTGACTACTTGTCAAAATGGGTTGAAGCAAAGGCTTTACCCACCAACGATGCCCGAGTTGTTGTGAAATTCTTGAAATCTCTTTTTGCTAGGTTTGGAACTCCACGAGCCATAATCAGTGATCGTGGTACGCATTTTTGCAATGACCAGTTTGATAGAGTCATGCAAAAGTATGGTGTAACTCACCGTCTATCTACTGCGTACCACCCCCAAACAAGTGGGCAAGTGGAAGTTTCCAACCGGGGGATTAAAAGAATTCTGGAGAGGACGGTTGGCGAAAACCGTGCCTCTTGGTCGGATAAGCTTGATGACGCACTCTGGGCCTTCCGTACAGCTTATAAAACACCCATCGGGTGCACTCCATACAAGCTTGTATACGGGAAGGCATGTCATCTACCGGTTGAGCTCGAGCACAAGGCATACTGGGCCTTGAAACATGCCAACTTTGATATTCAGACAGCTGGTGATCACCGGAAAGTTCAAATGAATGAATTAAATGAACTCCGTGATCAAGCATACGAGAACTCTTTGATCTACAAACAAAAGACAAAGAAGATTCATGACTCAAAAATCAAGAACCGCGTTTTCAACGTCGGTGATCGAGTCCTTCTTTTCAACTCAAGATTGAAGATTTTCTCGGGAAAATTAAAATCCCGCTGGTCTGGACCATTTACCATCACTAAAGTATTTCCATATGGAACCATTGAGTTATCTCAACCCGATGGTCCAAACTTTAAAGTGAATGGTCATCGGTTGAAGCATTATTTTGGAGAGGACATTCCTCCTGTGGTTGTCCCAGATTTACAAACTTTCCCCAAGAACCAATGAATGCGGGGATCGAGTCAAGCTAGCGACTCGGGAATCAAAAACAGTAGCATGCCATATGGGTTTTCACCCATATTTCTGACTTCTTTCTATCTTTCTACCACCCTAGTGTGGGGGAGATGCCCCACACTTGTATATAAGATTTCATAAAAAAAAAAAAAAAAAAAAAAAATCTTGCTAAATAATGGCCGTAGTATTTCCCTTTTACGTTCTTTGTTTTGGCATAACCGCCGGTACTTTGAATATTGAGGGCAATATTCATTTCTAAGTGTGGGGGGGAATTCTCACGAATTTTATCATATAATTATACCGCCTAATTCCCCCGTTTTTGGCCAAAATTTTTTTTTTGGAGTAAGTGTTTTGCACTTACTCATTTGGTTATCAGTCCGCCTTTTCTAATAAACAAAAGGATTGGCTAATCCAGGAGCAAACGGCTCTTGGTAAAGATATCTCAAATCCGTTGACGGCTTGCAATTTGCCCAAAATTGTATGGTATTCAGCTCACCATATCCTAAAAAGTGAAGAGTTGGCTAGCCCGCAAGTTTATGGCTTGTGGTAAAGGCAGTGGAAAAACCATAATTGGTAATCGACTCACCAAAGATAATATTGATAATTTATCTAAGAGTTGGCTAGTCCAGAAGCAAACGACTTATGGTAAAGACAAATCAAATCCGTTGGAAGCTGGTGATTTGCTCAAAATCACATGGTTATCGGTGTACCATAGTTCTTACTTGAACTGAAACATTTGGCTACTCCAGAAGTAATGGCTTTTGGTAAAGAGATTCAAAACCATTAAGTTTTTCTCAAAAGATTGCTAGGGACTAGCAATAGTTTAGTGTGGGGATTGATGAGTGTGTAAATACTCATCATTTTTGGTCAAATCGGAACTGCAAAACGTTTAAAAATGCTCAGAAATGCATCAAAATACTGAAAATATCTCAAAAGTGCATTTTATATGTTTCAGATGCAAAATGTTTAAAATCAGATGAAAAACGAGCAAAGTTTGCATAATTGGCAGTTCCAGTCCCCCGACTTTCAGAAAATGGAAAAATCAGTCCCTAGGCATTTATTCAAAAAGAAAAATCACCAGAGGTCCCTTTGAAATCATATGTTGTCATATTTAGTCCTTTGGTGAAAAGTTCCAAAAGTTTTGAGAAATTTCAGTATTGGTCCCTGGATTTTCAGAATTGTCATGTTTAGTCCTTGGAATTTCACAATTGGCAAAAATGGTCCTTATATTATTTGAGATTGGCAAGACCAACCCTTGGACTACATTTTCAGAAGTTTCAGTTTTGGTCCCTGGAAATTCGAATTGTACACAAATGGTCCCTAAGCTACTAATTTGGTCCATATTAAATCCAAGCCCAATAAAATCCAAACCAAGCCCAAACCCAGTCCACCCCTTATATCCAACCCGGTCCAATATCCAAATCCAACCCGAAACCACCCACGGTTTAAATAAACCGCCAAACCACCCTCCCTTTTCCTGTCTTCCCCGACCACCATGTCCCCTCCCCCTCACCTCCAGCCACCCTACTCCATCCTTGTTCCCCCCACCTCAACAACCTCCAAGAATGCATTTAATGCACCCCTCCCCTGTCCCAACTGGCTTGTACAAGTTTTGGCGCCAAAACCAATTAAACGGCCAAAATCTATTTTACCAATCCAAGGGCCAAGATTAGTGCTGGGATTTGAAGAGAGAGGTGAGAGAAACAGGATTAGTGTATAAAAGGAGCAAGAGGAAGGAAGAGAAGATAGTACTTAGTTTTAATTCAAGAATGTATGTCGTTTTCTAATTTCTTAGTCTAAAACAGATTTTTAGTTGTATTTTAAAGTTTCATTGTATCAAAGTAAAGCATTTCAGTGCATTACAACTCTATTTAAGTATCAATTCAAGTCTATGTTCAATTTCCATATTTTATGTCCACTGTTGAATTTCTCATTCTCAAAATCCTATGTCAAATCTGTTAGTAGCTTAGTTTTAAGCTAAAACAAGCTTCTATAAGCTTACTATAGCTTTTTATAAGCTCACACTTAAATTTCATGCAACTTTGAATATTGGTCAACAAAAGTCAACTTGGAGCAAAAATGGTATGGAATGGGTAATGGTTGAAGCAGAGCTGGATTTGGGTTGATTTAGAAGCAGTTGGGTTGGTTTAGAATAGGTAGTGGTTCTGGTTTCACAGGTTTCAAGCCATAGTGGCTAAGGATATTTTGTAAGTTATTCTCAAGTTCTTGCATAATCTTTGTTTGTATTCATTAATAGTTTTTAATCAGTTAATTAGTTGTATTTGGGACTAGTAGACTTAGTTTGATCATTAAAACAAGATTGGTTCATTGTTTGGATCAATTTAATTGCTTAACAGTCATAAAAGGGTGTTTGGATTGCTTGATTTATCTGAGTTAGAGTATTAGTCATTGATTGGATTCTGTTGCAGTAGTCTCTAGTAATATAGTTACACTCATTCTAGTAGTTTATTTGCATAAAAATGGTATAAAAGTCAAATTTTCATCTCAACTGTTCTTAAGTCCAAAATTGTTAAGGCCAGTTGCTAAGATCTATCATATAGGTATAAAATCAGTAGAACTAGCTTGCTAAAGTTTCATTTCATCTTATTTCATCTTAATCAGTCCAACATTTGATCTTAAATCTCAAATAAGTCAAAGTGCTAAACTGTTTTCAAAAAGTCAAAATGATGTCTGCACCAGTTTTGTGCAGATCTTGCAGACACTGCACAAGGTTCAATACAGCTAGTTAGGGTCTCATATTTGGTCCAGTGATAGTCTGCTAGGTGGTCTTTAAGATCACATAACTGTTTTTCACTCTAGCTTTTCTGATAAGCTTGTGAATAAGCTCAAACATAGGGCCAGTTCACTGTTTTGCTTAAGAAATCAGTTAGCATGTTATCTGAGTAGGCTGATTATTTTAGGTTAGGAATAGCTATAATTAGTTGTTTTAGAGTAGTTATAGTATAATTTATTTGCTTCAATAGTTTGGTGGCTTATTGTTCTAGTTAGCTTATTTCAATTGCTTATTTCATAACAGTTAACACTGCAGCTCTATTATCTTACATATAAGCATCATATTTGATATTTTTCTTAGAACCAGAATAACATTTTAGAATTTTCCTGAGATTTTCATAATTTTTGGTCAGTGTTTAGTATTTTTCTTAATTAAAAACAGTTTTTAGTCACTTTTAATTAGCTTTAATTGCAAATAATTAAGAAAAAGTTCAAAAAAAAAAAAATTTTTCAATTTTCTCAGTTTAAGAAAAATATAAAAAGCATAAAAAAGATTTTTCCTTATTTTCCCCCTTTTATTTGGTATTTTTCACAATTTAAATTAGATTAAAATAGTTTTAAATTAGTAGAAAATAGAAAAATAATCAGAAAAATAAAAAAATAGTTTTGAAAATTCTATTTTGGTATTTTAGATTTTTCTAAGTCATAGTTTTATTTTTCTAGCTTTATTTCCTATTTTCTTGTATTTTAGGCTAATATTTAATATTTAAAATTAGTTTTTAATTAATAATAATTAATTAAATAGTTGTAAAAATAATTTTCTGTTATCATTAGGTTTGTAAAAATATCATTTTCATATTTTTAGGATTAATACTGCTTCAGTTTCACATTTTCTTTTGTACGCAACGTAGTTTTTAAATTAAGTTTTATAAAAACATAAAATCAAAAACATCATTTTGCAAATAGTGATAGCGTTTATTTAATATTTTTTATCTTTTTAATTTCCTTTAATTTGCATTTAAGCCTTTGTAATTATAGGCTATTTCTGTAGTTATAATAATCACAATCCTTTTTTCTGTTCAAATTTCTCGATCACTATACGTTTGGTGATCCATTGCATAGCTCGCTGGGACATAACGACCCGGGGAAACCCTATTCTCTCCTGATCTTCATTGCATTGGTGTCTGAGCTGTTTTAAGTTTCTTACAGTTGGCCATTCACAAGTGGTCAGCTTGCGTGAGAAAACTTGACGGTTTTGCACCGATCACTTGATAAAGGTGGTAGATTCTAGGCCATGTAGAGTGGAAGCTAATATAGGAGTAACCCATGACCTTACACACTTATATCACCCATTCATGGTTGATAACAAGAAACACTATGGGTTTAAACCGGGTTTATTAGGTCAAGATGGATCCTTAACTAAGAATCTTTTGAAGTTGATAGAAGATGATCCATTTTTAGGAGGGAGATTTGATTCACCCGCTACACCAATAGACTTAGGTAAGGTTATAATGAATGGAGCACACTCCTTTGAGCATATAAATCACCCATCACCCTCTCCTCACGTAGCAAATTTCCACCCTAAGGGTGTGTATTGCTACTATCACCCGCACTTAAACTTAAGTGTAGGAAAAACTTTCCCTTTATCTGTTAAATAAGGGTAGAGTCAGGCTCGTGACTCGAACAAAAACAAGCGCTTCTTGGGAGGCAACCCATGTGTTTTTCCTTTTCCTTTTTATTTGTGTGTCGTATATCTTTTATTGATTATTAATTCTCATGTTTAAATTTGTAAAAATGCTTTATTTTGTCTTTAACCTCGTCTTAATTACATATAAAGGTATTTTACATAAGGGATAAGTGTAGGGAGGATTACACATGTTTTCAAAAGAAACGTAAACATGAGAATTACAATTATTTAAAAGATATACATGTGTGTTTGTTCGAGTCAAATGCTTGTATCGAGTCATAATGGATGTTTTGCAGGAAATTTTTCCAGATTCTAAAGATGTAAATTTTCCAGAATTTTTCCAGAAAATCGCAGACCAGTTTTTGTCAGGATAACCTGACGGCGTCAGGATTGCAACCTGACGGCGTCAGGAAGGAGTAAAAACATCAGATTGCTTTTTCTCGTTTTCTGAGCTTCTTATAAATTTTTGGAATTTTCCAGGTCTTAATTTTCTTAGAAATTCTGTAAACATCCATTCCACAAGCATTATATCCTAGTTTAAATCGAGTCTTATATATTATTACCGCCGATTTTACGCGAAGGTTTCGTTTGTTTTCTTCAAGTGTGCAGGTTTTGTTTATCAAGAAGAAGTTACATAAGATTGAGGAGCTTTTCACGCATACATTCTTCTTGGAAAGGATTTAACCATTACTTCACACACGGATCCTACCGAGCTAATCAGGGGAGTACTAGTTTCTTTCGTTTTTGATTACCTTCTTTTATCATAACTTTGATACTTTCGGGGAACATTGGGGACAATGTTCAGTTTAAGTGTAGGGAGGGAAAATAAAAACGGGAACTTTGAAACTATGCTTATCCTTGATTATTTGCTTTGTCCAATTGTATTTGCGTAATAAACCATGAGAAAATGTCGGTTAGGGTAATTTTGGCACCAAATTTAAAATTTTTCATAATACATAGGAGTGGGCCATTAGTCTTAACAAAAGCGTCTCACGGATAGGAAGTTATATGACTAGCACAAAACCCTTTACCACTTAAATTCCACCAAAAATGTGAGGATCGCCCTTAGATTAGTAGGAATTGAAGCATTCATCTTCAATGCTTAGAGTGTGAACGGGTAGTATATTAGATTCTAGAACTTGTTTTGTGATGCATTCCGAGATCGCTAGTGAGACTACACTTGTGTAGTTAGGAATAACTAAATGATAAGAGGCATTAGGATAACCCTTGTTTGATACCCGTAATATAATTACTTCTTCCACATCGGTTGAGTAATCCCCCCACACCTTTGCGTTGTACTCATCTTTAGTACACGATACCCCTAGTTAACCCCTCAGAGCCTATCCTTTTCGCGGTTCTCGTGATGTTTCGGTTTTCCGGAATATCAATGAAGAGCATTGTTTACACCCCACCCCAAATGTACACCCAAATCGCCTTAGCCTACCTTGTATGCACTCATTTTTAGTTCATTATTGTTATCACCCTAAACCCTTAGTTCAATTATCTAATTATTTGCATGAGTTGCTAAGTTGAGTCATATATTTTGTACACAGTTTTGGGACGATTGGGACTCATGGGAAAAGTTAAAGTTTTAAATGACTAAAAGGGAACGCCAATTCCCTTATCTGCGTAATAACGTACTCCAAGTGTTTTGATCTTTTCAATTCGGGTCATATTAGTGTTAGAGTAATAAAAACTCAAGTGTAGGGATGTGCTATAAATCCCTATTATTTTGATGTTATCATAGAGGATGGTAGAGTAAAAGTGTATGAAAAAAAAAAATCGAAAAAAATAGAAAATGAGAAAAAGAAAAAAAATAGAGTGTAAAAAAAAAAAAAAAAAAAAAAAAAAAAAAACATACGGGCTACCATCCTACATCTATCTTTAAATTTATGTTTGTTTATTTAAGTTATCTAGAGTTTAGAGTGTCGAGTCTTGGCTTAGCAACGCCATTCTTCGTATGCATTTAACATAGAGATTTTTTGACTTGCCACCACTAAATAGGCTATCTCACCAAACCCTTTGTTTCCCTACCGTAAGCCTAACGTTACAACCCTTTAAAGACCTCTTTGACCTAGGTGCTTACGCCAAAGAGATGGAGATTTGATCTATTCTCAAGCCTATGGTAATCTATGTACTAGGACCGGTTAATGAGTGTTTACCTTCCATTTCCAATTTGCTATACTTCATATACACCCGAGAGATGTGAGTATCCAAACACCCCATGTGAGGTGCTAGTATGTAATTTCCATGCTTGTTATGACTTTTGCGGGGCTTATATGTGTTGTGGACTGTTTTAAACCAATGCTTCATGACCCCTAACTTATAAATTAATTGGCTAAAAGCACATTTTCTTGAGGACAAGCAAATACCAAGTGTAGGAATATTTGATAAGGTTTTAAAATGTGCCTTTTTGAGGGGTCGTTTAAGCCCTTATTTGATCACTTTTGTATCCGTTACTGCTTAATATCGTTCCTTTTCACTTTTTAGGTCTCTTGAAGGCAAACTGCTGTAATGACACTTATTTGGACGAAAAGGCGCGGATATATGAAGAAAATGGCCAAAGTCAAGAATCGAGACACTCAAGCTGCTTAATTACAAGGGGACGGCGTCACTGCTTAATCTGCGACGCCGTCGGAGGAATTTGTGACGACACAGAAGAGAAATTGCTAGTTTTTGGAGGACGGCGTTGGGCTTTAAAAGAGTAGGTCGTCGCAACTCAGACGGCCTAGATTCAATCCAGACGGCGTCAGAAGCTAAAGAGGACGGCGTCACAAGCATAAGGTGACGCCGTCGTAAGATTAACTTGGCCAAGACGAAACCCTAATGACGGCGACACGACGGCGTCACAAATCATAAGGTGACGCCGTCGCACATGTAATCTTATATATAGAATCCGAATTTTTTAGTTTTAGAGAGTAGTCTTTTGGGTAAACTTTTGGAGTAAAACCTAAACCGAACCAAGGTCGTATTTTAGGGTTCTAAACCCTATCTTACACCAAGATAAGTTGTTTACTTCATTAATTTAATTATGTCTTCAACTATTTGTGTGTATGCTTGCATGTTCTCCATGTCCGGCTAATTTACTTGTGTGTTTGCTTAGGGAATATGAAACTTAATTATTAAATATTGATTGGTTGTTTCTTATCTTAGTTGATTAATGATCTAGTAATGCGATAGGTCATTCGTTGTGTACTTAATGCTTGATTAATCTTTGTGAACCTTAGGTTATAGCACTTTGAGTTGTTGTAAGCTAAACTATCCAAAGAGGCCTTAAAGTTAGAGTTTATCATCCCTAGTGGGTTTTGTAGACGAGACCCTTTGGTAACTTCAAAGAGTAGGGAGAAACGCATACCCTACAACTTTAGACACACAACGCAACTAGGAATAAGGACGTGACAATTCAACCACCAATAGGAGATAATTAAGGAGTAGTAAAACCTAAGTAAACACATCTTTAAACTATCATACGAGCACACAATAATTAGACATAGACTACCACCACCTTAGTTTAGATAATTAGATAATAGTAGAGTAATCGGTAGAAATACCAACCCCCTAAATCCAAACCCCGAGATTCGTACTTTTCCTTTTCTAAAAAACATAAAAAAAGATAAAAAAAATAATCTTCCTCAACCCCAACCTTAGTGTAGTAACTTCTCACTAGCATTCCTATTCCCCTAGAGAACGATATCAATTCCCGTGGCTTACCCTAATACTACACTACAACGATTAGGTTCACTGCTTAGGGTGTTGAAAAACTTGCTCGACGAAAAGGAAGTTCCTTTGACCCCGAACGCGCTGTGTAAGCGTATACCTCCCAAGGTAGAGGGTTGGAGCTTCAATACCATTTTTCTTTGTTTCACATAGTTTCCAACTCTCTTCCCTTTCTCTCTCTAGAACTTTCTCTCTCTAAACTACTTGAACGCCCCACTTTGATTATGGTTTAGTGTGTTTGTGAAATCCTATATCTTACATATTTATAGTGGTTCGGCTACAAGGACACCTTCCTTGCCCTACTCCACTCCCCGAGTCACCTACTTGAGAGTTCGTAAACACTACACGACACCAATCTCCTTATGGCAGAGAAGCCTTCATAACGTCGCCTACTCTTTTTCCGGTGCTAGGCTAACCACCAGGTTCTTTCACTCCAAGGTGAACCACACCTATCACAACGTCGCCTACCCTTTATTAGGTACTAGGCTAAGCACCTAGTTCCATTACTATGGAGGAACTACTACCCATCACAACACAACACCTAATTTCAAAGAGATCCACTCCTTGTTACAACACCATCAAGGATATCACTATCCTTGGAAATAAACTACTACTTATATGTATATCGATGCACCTCATCAATTATACAACCTATGCATTCTTCACTAATGCCAAATGATTTGATTCCTAGGCATCCTTCACTAATGCCTTTGACACAATGCTTGGCACCTTTCACTAATTCCTTGGTCTTGACACCTTTAGCATTCTTCACTAATGCTTTTGACACGGACGTGAAGCACCCTTCACTAATGCTTTCGTCTTGACTCTTTCGGCATCTTTCACTAATGCCTTCAACACAACATCTCTACGGAGGAAGAAAGAACTATCAACAAGAGAACCTCAGTTGTCTTGATGATGACGAAGCATGGCAACTCATGGACTTGAGCTTGCTCGACTTCAAGAAGTGGTGATCTCGCCTTTAAGAGGAACCTAGAGAATCACACAAAAACAAAAGACAAACTACATAGAAAGATCCCTTAGGATCAGTGGTTAGAGAGGTACAATACTTGGAGAAAGTATGTGTGAAAGTGGTGAGCCAAAAGGAAGAAATGGCTCACTATTTTTAGAGGAGAAAGTTTACTGTTCCCCGGATCCCACGGATCCCTCCCACAAGGGATCCTGCTAGCGTAAAGCTAGGGATCCATGGGACGCTCCTCTTTACCCATGGGTATTTTGGTTATGGGTCATGGGTCATGGGTTATGGGTTGATCCATAGGTTTAGATACAATGTATCTCATGAGTTCAATGTACCTAGTCAAATGGTTTGGATAAAACCATGGGTTATGGGTCAATACCATTTGTTAGTTTGTACCCATTTTAGTATATACTAGTTTAAGTATATATTTACCCAAATATGTAAACACTAGTTGTTGTACATATGTATTACTAAATCATAAAATCACTTATACTTGTTTTAGTATTTTATGTGAAAACGTAAGTGTGTTAGAAAACTATTGGCTCAAACAGTTTACGTATTTTATTTGTTTCGTTAAAATGATTTTACGTTTGTTATCGACAAAACATTAGAAGATCGTAAAATATAAATAAACGTTTTTACGGCTTATTTGTATTAACACAATTAAAGTCAAACGTCAAGACGAAGAGGAATATGATTTTTCTGAAGCGGATTTCCCAAGATTGTCGCTCAATGACATTGAAGACATGTATCTGGCCAAGGTACAAGGAAGAATGCGACACTTCTCAACGAGCATCCAGCTTCAGTAAATCAAGTCTTTGCTAATATTCATCAGAAGCATCGTGATCCAAGAACGTGTAGAAGATATTCAACTTGCCGTGGAATCCTAACAGAAACATGTTAATCTCACAAAACCACAGCTAGACCTTCCCGACATAAACAATCTTGCTCAGTACACCATCATTAAGAAACCATTTGGGGTAGTTTACCATAGTGAACTTCACCGAAATTGCTTCATGGCGTGCAAGGAGCTTCACAAGTTTTGTGATCATACACTGAAGAAGGTTCGTAATGGTTTGGCATATCGGTTAAAAGAGATTCATGAAGGCATAGGGTCAAAGAAAAGGTGGAATTCTAGGGACAAGAGGGATGTGAAGAAGATCATCACCAGGATTGATGAAAGGTTGTTTCGAAGGGATCAGATGAGGACATTGGAGAGTTTCGTGGGTGGACGTCAAAGTATATCTCTAATAGGCTACCAACGTCCAGACAGAACTCCTGGTGTTGTTGACGGACTTCTTGGTACTCCTTGATTTGATTATTTCATTATATATTTGGATGTGTGATCTATAATTGACTATGGCTTGTGCACACATAACAGTGTACAACCCATACTTGTCATGAAAGGACCTTGTGGTACGCTTCAGTGCCACAATCCTATAAAAGGAGCGAAAGCTTCTTACTTTTGAGTAAAACTTATCAAAACTTTCACTTTTCAAAGTTTTGCTCAAAAGAACAAGTATTTCCCCTTATGATTTTCAAAACCTTAAAAGTTAATATCACTTGTTGAGGGGGAGTATTTGCTTAAAACTTTGTTCACAAACTGTTCTTCGTGGCAATCTTCCCACAAAACTCGAAATGGACATATTCATTTAAAAAAATTTGTCAAAAATAACATTTATATGCCATTTTTGAAGGGGAGAAAAATTATGTGATAAGAAATATATTGTGAATTGCTATTGAATCGTCGTGATAAAGACTTAACCAATGAATTGACGAGCTCTTAAATGTTAGTAACTCGAAAAGACTTGTCCGAGACGGGTAATAATTTCAAGCTAGTTCGCTAGTAATGTAAACGTGTCTCGCAAAGGACTTGTCCTAGTAGAATGTACCATTTGAGAAACTCTTTGTAGACATGAACCTTGACGGGTCAAACCTCCTCACCAAGGAGTGTTTACAACTTCAAGCTGACCTAGTCAGTGATGTAACCGTGTCTAGCAGGGAATTGTCTATCTTGAGTTGATCAATTCAAAAGTGCGCGCTCTTCTCTCACCGTGCAGATTTCTGTCAAAATATAAAACTCTTTCAGTGGTACAAAATGCTTTTATTCATAACCACTTTGAGAGATTTTCATGAAAAGGGTTTACGGCAACTTAGGTTAGTCATGGAGTTATAAGGTGACTAAGGTTAGGAATAACCGTCCTATGATCCACCAAAGCCGGAGGGATCTACCCAAGGACACCACCAATAGTTAGAAGTTAGAAGTCCTTAGGTATGATTATAAAAAGGAGAAAATGAGAATCGGAGAAAGAAGGAGTTGAAGAATTAGAAAGAAAAGTAAGGAAAAGGGTGAAAAGAAATAGCCCTCCAGATTATTCAACTTAGGGCAGACACCGGGTTCAACTCATTTGCTACTGGTTGTCACTAGATGACACCGGTATTGAAGATCAAAGTCGTCATGGAACCAATGACGCATGCACTAAACCTTCTTAGCCACTCAAGTTTCTCTCAACAGAAGCTTGTTTCATTCTCACAGGGAACCCTACGAAAACTATCGGCTTTCTCTTAGAGATTGCTGGTATTGAAGAAGGAGACCCTCTCCCTAGTCTCCGCTCAGGAAAACCAGAGCGCACTATTGAGTCTAGAGCCACAAGATTCATCAAAAGATCTCTTAGGTACACTTGAAATTTCATCACTTGTCTTTCAACATTAAGGACGCAAGTGATACATTATCGAGTCCTACACAGATCTTATCAATCTGTCGAGAACATTTATGAGAGGTTCACACATGTGATCCTCAGTGATTGAATGGAAACTCTTGCCAGGGTCAACATCAAACAGCCCTGACGGCATGTCACTTCGGTAACTCCTTGTAGGTTACGCTTAGTGTGTCTCAAACGGTCTACAGTCGTGGGGTGATGCTTCGGTGTACCTCAGCGACTCACCTGAACTGTAGGTGTACTTCGGTACATCGCGTTATCTCACTTGTGGGACTCCAGTTCAGGAACAACCTTTGTGAGAATTAGAGACGTGTTTTCACACTATGTTGTTAACACACTCGAAGTTCAAACTTGTAAGCGCTGGATTATTTCTAACCCATGTTTTATGTTTTCTTCTTATGGATGCTCGCGGGAGGAAAAGATCGTGCAGATTCTTCACATGCTCATACCAACAACAACACTAATTGAATTTCTCTCAAAAGGCAACACAAAGTCAGAATGATTCTTCGTCAAAGTCAAAAAATCTACAAAGTTTAAAGACTAAGAGAACTACATCAGTACTGAAATTCAACGATAAAGAGCGTGTGAGCATGTTGGAGAAGGACGTGGAGACACTGGAGCAACGAAGCAGACCTGATGCAGATAACCACTACATACTATCACTACCAACACAAAGAACAAAGATCAAAGATCAAAGAACAAAGAAAATGAAGACGTCAAAGCTGAAAAACTTCAAAGTAAACAAGATCCCTACACTGGGGAGATTGTTGGAATCAAGACACTTCTTCTCACAAGAAAGAAGAATGTCAGAAGACGTCAAAGCACTATTACATCAACACCTACAACGTTTTTCACTCTAATCATTAATTACCAACACTTATGGGGAGATTGTTGGAATCACTCCTAAATTATATTTCAAGTGTCTGTAATCAATATGTAATAGTTAGCTTAATTAAGGCTTTTATGTTAGTAATTAAGGCTAGGCTCATGTAGAAAGCCCATGAGCCTATGCCAAAGCCTAATAAGGAAAGGAAGGGACTAGATATGTTGCCCTAGCTCCCTTCCCCTATAAATAGTCTTGTAACTCTCATTTGAGAGTTGGTTGTTCATTTCACTAATAAACCTACGCCTAAACTCTTCTCATATTCGTGTGTGTGTTTGTGACTTGTTCAACCGATCACTTCTTCATCTCTACTTCTTATATTGATGCTTGTGTTACAAACATGGTGACCTAACAGCAAGTTTCATGAAAACCTATCACCACTTAATTAATCCCTTGAGTGGAGAAGAACAATGGTCTCATGTCCATAAAGAACCTTTACTACCACCACCAATTAGAAGGATGCCCGACAGGCCTAAAAAGAAAAGGATTAGAGACACAACTGAGACAAGGATTGTTCAAGGCAATCATAGGCTGCATAAAAATGGAAGTATCTTGTGGTATATGTAAGGAAGAAGGTCATAATAGGAGAAGTTGCTCTCTTAAAAAGGTATCCCTTTAACAATTAAATGTATACATTAGTTTGTCTACTTAAGTCATCGATACAAATGTCATTTTATTAACATATCTTTTCTTGCTTTTATAGGATGACAATGACCCGTTGCCTAGAACAAATGGCGTTTTGCCTTAAAAAAGTGATGCACAAGCTGATAAAAGTAAATCAAAATGTGTTTATGCAAAAACACGGAATAAAAAGAGGATCAATCCTAAGGTCGTACCGACTACTTCTGCTACACCCAATGTAGGAATCGAAGTGAACTCACAGAGAAGTCAAATAAATAAATTTTAACACTTGAGGATGAGTTGCGTTCTTTTTTTTGTCTAATGAGTTCTTTTGTTGACATTATGTTGGTTTGTACGAAATGAGATTATACTAAACTTGACTGTGATATTCGTTTTGTATGCAATGGTGAAAACGTTTTCATATGTATGGTTATTTTGTTTTTTCATCAGTTACATATACGTTACTCATTGGCTACTACTTTATTATGCATCTTTGGCTAAAGAGTTTGTTCTAAAAGTTAGTGTATGCATTATTAGTGTAAAAACATTAGTTTATGCAGCAAATGTTGAAAAAAGAAGTTTCTTTATGTTACTGTGTAAATAAGAAGTTCTATGTAGCAAGATTAAGGTACCCACGAGATTCAATAGGATTGTGGTTATATATTTAATGATGATGAAAGAGGAATGATTCTCAAAATGACACGATGTAAATAAAAAAACTTGAGATTGTTCTTTTATATATTATACGAGTATTGTTTAAAGGGTATATTAGGTATTAAATTGATAATATAATTATTACTATTTTGATTTTTTAAAAGAAGGGTATATCTGTCAATTAACTATATTCCGTTTTGATTTTCGCCGGATTTGATATGAGCGAAAAGGGAGATATACTTAGACGGCCAATAAATAAAATTTCAAAGATTAGCCCCTTAATGAAAAAAGTTTAAAACATGAGCGGCCTAAATGTATAAAATCCCTTTATTAATTAAGTATAATTTCTATAATGCATAGTAAAATTGAAGTCATAGAAAAGAAGATATTTGTATTCTTTGTATTAGAAACATGGTAATCATACTAATAAGAAATTGTTCTTACCATCAGAAACCATTGTATTCTTATTATCAGCTCAACATCTTTATAAATAATAAATATATTATCATCAGAAACGATGGATCAAAGTTAAAATCCTCACCAGAAACAAATTCCTGAAGTAGTTTATGTTAAAAAAAACAATAATTAATTCAGATATTGTTGAACCCCGAATCTTTATGATAAAAAAATGATTATACCCATCAGAATCCATTGTATTTTATAGGCAAACAAAACATCTTCATCACTTACATAAATCTTGTCATCCGTGTTGGAAATTTAGTGCAATTGAGGGATATGATCATACTTGTAAACGGGTTTGGAGGTACGAAGTGTAAATCCATTAAGTCCCTAAACCACCTTGTCTCAGATAGTGGTTTCGTTTCTGATGTATTCATTAGGGAGTAACTCGTCAGAAGGTTCAATCCTTCAGGGAGTTATCTCATCAGAGAGTAAAGCTCATCAGCAAGTGGTATTCATCATAACTCAGCATAGCTCTTTAGTGAGTGTGCTGATCAGTATTCTGATGAGGACGCGACTTTGATGGAGTTAGTTTGTAACTGCCCTAAACCTATTAATAGGCAGTTTCAAACTTGCATTAAGATCACAATGACTTGGTCTTGTAACCACTATTGCTATAATGGAGGAACATTATGAGGAAATTAATTAGCCGATTAATTCTCATAATTCCATTGACTTGAGTACTCATTCCTATAAATTGGAATACACATCTTTTTATTAAACATCTTTTTTAATATTAACATCGTTATTACCACAAAGTCCTATATCAGAAACCTTAAATACATTTGTCATGTACTATCACCAACATATTATATTCATCAGCAACACATAAACAACATGAAATTTGCATATTTTTCTATCAGAAACATACCAATAGGAGCATAACTAAACATAAACATATAAATAAAACACAATTCTTATAGATTCCATATATTATGGAAATTTAAGATCTATCTTACATCAAAAAATTTTATAATATTTACGTAATTATGGATATTATTATCCTAAGAATGGGTTAAATTTAATTTTCTTTAAATCTTATAAGCTTTTTTTAAATAGAAGATTTAATATACGAACATAAATTAAAGGTAAAGCCTATAAAATTGGATTTGTACATACTTTTGTTGATTCCCTTTAATATTTAGATCAAAGAAAAGAAAATATGTTTTTGATCAATATATTTAGTTGTTTATTTTGAGGACATATTTATATTTTATGTTAATATTTTTAGATTAATACGGGTAAATATATCAACATTATAAATTCCATATATTTAAAGATTTGATATCTATTTTACATAAAAAAAAATTATTTATAATATCTACGTAATTATTGATATTATTATCCTAAGAATGAGTTAGATTTAATAATCACATAAGTTTCTTTAAATGAAGCATTTAATTGTCAATATCAAATAACCAAATGATTTATTAAGAGATATTAGAATAAAATCATTGAATAAATCAGTTGATGACATATCTTTTAAACAAAGATCATCAAACCATATTAATAAATTGGATCATGTTTCGAACAGTAAAAAATAATTATTTTATGAACATCACTCTTAATATTAACATCAATATTACCACAAAGTCCAACATCATGAACCTTAAATAGATGTGTAATGTAGAATCAGCAGCATATTATATTCATCAGATACCCATAAAACAAAATGAGATTTGCATATTTTTTTTCTTTCAGAAACATACCAATAAGAGCATAACTAAACATAAGCATATAAATAAAATATAATTCTCTATGTCAGAACTCGTTTAATTATTAGGAGAACCAATGAGACTTCATCATCATCTTGAAAACGTACTTTTAGTTTAATCATGTATACTAAATAAAAGATTAATAACGTTTTTTTTAAAGGCTACTTGATTAAAAAAGGCTCCAAGAAGGAGGCCAAAAGGAAATACATGGGAGCTCAAAACAGAGAAACAAACAAACACCAAGGAAAAAGCAACATGCTAGCACAACACTATTAGGCAAAAATGTCAAAAGGTTTTGAAATCCAAGTTTCCCAGTTGCTATCACTTGATTTGAGACGCGCCGACATCCAAGTCTTCGAGATCCTTTGAATGGAGGGGAAAATGTCTTCATTTTTTATATTAGCCACCGAGTCAGCATTGGCATTAATAACCTTGTTTCTCCACTTCCAAATGCTCCAAACAGTGCATTGCATAACACCATTCAGCATTTTATTGATACGTTTGTCTCCACTCTTGCAAACATTACCCAAGGCAATATCGGAGATAGAGAACGAAGGGAAAACCAAAGGCGAATCCAAGTTCCACCAACTCCAAACTTTTCTCCAAATACCAATAACATGAGAACAGTTGATGATACTATGGTCCAAGTCATCTATAACATCTTCACAAAACGGGCAGCAGGTCGAGGGAAGAGAAACACCGCGAAGGGCCAGGTTTGCACAAGTAGGCAGCCTATTGAGAGAGGCTCTCCAAGTGCAAATGTTAACCTTCCGAGGTATCCATGAGTTCCATTGATGATGCATGCCGATAACATAATCCCTAAGCAAATGATTTTCAATACTCTTTGTAAGATTTCGAACCTTAAAGGATCCAGACGCGTCACCGAACCAGACCTACTTGTCACATCCATTCGAAATTAGATGGAGGTCACCAATACGAGCATTAAGAGATCTCAGATCATCAAGGGCTCTGCCATGGGTAGGAATGCGCCAAGACCAAGACCCCCTACTCACCGTTTGTCAAACACCAACGCTCGTGAACTGTGCAATCCTTCCTCGAATAAAGGGAAATTAATCTAGGGTAAATGTCCATGAGACGTTGACCGTTACCCCACCAAGGATCCTTCCAAAACAGCGTGTTATACCCACTTACAACTTTTAAAACAAAAGAATTTTTGAAAGATGAATCAACAGCCTCAATATTCTCAACAACCTTGAGAATGTCGCACCAAGTACCACCAATACCAAACGAGTTTGAGGAAGATGAGAAACCTCCATCAGCCCCATAAAGCTCGTCAATAACCTCACACCATAGGGTATTTTTCTCAGTATAAAACCTCCATTTCCATTTGACAAGGAGACTTAGATTTTTGGCCATTAAACTCCCAACACCAAGACCCCCTTTATCAATATCAGTGAGAATAGACCCCCATTTAACCCAACTAATACCGTGTTGCGACTCTTTGAAGCCCCAAAAGAAACGCCTTCTAATGGACTTTAAAGTATCAATAATCGACGTTGGGGATTTGAAGAGAGATAAATAGTAGATGGGGAGGCTTCCTAGCACGGACTTAGTGAGGGTGAGACGGCCCCCAATGGAAAGCTATTTAGCTTTCCAAGAAGAGAGACGCGTCCTGAACCGATTAATGACCTCACCCCACCCGTCAAAAAACCTTATCTTTTTACCAACCGGGAGACCGAGATAGATAAATGGAATGGAATCATGAGAGCACCCAATAAAGGAGGCTATATTATCCACCTCACTGATCGAGACTCCCACCCCAATCAATCTACTTTTAACAATATTAACTTTAAGTCTAGAAGCTAATTCTAAACATTAAAGAATATGAATAAGATGCATAACATTAGTTCTCGACCAATCACCAAAAAATAGTGCATCATCCGCATATTGCATCAAAGAAATATTAGCACCATTGTTAGCGAGATGAATACCTTTGTAAAAGCCTTTCTCACACTCCTCCAAAATAGAGATTTGGAGAGCTTCCGCAATGATGAGAAAAAGAAATGGAGAAAGGGGATCGCCTTGACGAAGACCTCTCTCCAACTTGAACTCCTTGGAAGGGGACCGTTAATAAGAACCGAGATAGAAGCCGATGAAAGACAAGAAGCAATCCAGTTTCTCCATTTATCACCAAAACCCATTTATCTCATAGTATTTTGAAGAAAATTCCAATTAACACAATCAAAAGCTTTCTCAAGTCTACTTTAAAAAGAAGCAATTTAGACTTTTCAATGGATGCCATTCTAATGATCTCGTTAGCAATGAGAATTTTTCTTCTTTGATCATGTATAATAAATAAACAATTAATATTGTTAGTTTTTATAAGAATCTAAAAAACACAACATAAATATAGTATTGTACCTCAGATCTTGAAGTTTTTAACTATAATCGTGCTATCAATATAGGCTAATAACATCCGCAAAAAATGAAACAAAGACATTGGGTTAACATAAAATTTATATTCATCATCAACCCGTAAACAACATGAAATTTACACATATTTTATCAAAAACATAATGTTATTAGAAACATTATTTTGGGCATGTATGTTCTGAACTAAGCGGTTAATAACATATATAAAAACACAACAAACACATTACGGTTAGCATAAATGCACACAAAAGATTTGTAAAATTTAACAATATAAAAAAAACATAACAAAAAGAATATGATGTGATATCTACAAGAACTCAACAAATGCATCAGGGTTAGCATCAATCTACATATAAGATTTATAAAATTTAACAATATCAAAAGAATCATAACGAAAAAAACAACAACAGAAACATTAGGATTAACATAAATGCTACATGAGATATATATAAACAATTATATATGATATCTATGGAGCATGCATGCAAGTGAAAAACACATCTATACTATCTAATAAAATAAGCTTTTTTACAAGCACAATAAAGCACAGAGTATTAAAAACACAATTAATATTCCGATGTGCCCTTCCTTTTATAGAGCCTATGTACAAGTAGGGGTGTCAGTAGGGTCGGGTTGACCCGACCCGAACCCGATAAGGCTTATCGGGTTAAAAAATCTTGTCGGGTTGTTTTGACCCGAACCCGATAACCTGATAGTGTTATCAGGTCGGGTTAGAGTTAAATTATTATTGCTATCGGGTTATCGGGTCAACCCGATATGACCCGATAATTAATAATTAAAATTTTTCTTTTAATATTTTAAAAAGCGCAATACCATTATGATGCAGCCAATTTGAATATTAGGTAGATTTTTATTAAATTGAGAAACAGTTCTTGAATCCTACAATGATAGAGTTTACTGTATTTCTTTATTACAGTAGCATTTTCTTTTAATTATCTAGTTATCTAAAAACGTTCAGTATTTAAGGTGCGTTTGGTATCCCACTATAGGAATGAGACTATGACTCTGAAAATAATTAAAGGTGTTTGTTTAAGATGAGACGACTCATCACTATGGTAATGAATGATAGATATAATTCATACTCCATATATATCAAGAGGGCTATGTATGGATCTTTCATAGGTGAGCGACCCACCATTACTATCAAACTTATACCCATTGTCATTCATGCCAGCATACCAAACGCAACCTAGCTTGTATGTTTTATAAAAGATACACTTATTGTTTGCTCATTAATAATGATTACATTAGATATACATATTGTCCTTGGCGTGACTTTGTGAATTTAAGCCTCGGAAGAAATACGAAACTGTATGCATATTACATCACATTGGTGTGAACTGAAACTTTCACTAATTTGGATGTTGACAATATTGTTTTGAAGGAAGCAATAGTAACTTTTACTAATTGGATGAAACTGTTGTTACATGGTTCTTTTCATTTAGTATTTAAAAAGATCGCATGTGTATATCAATTTTAGCAAGCATTCTTTGGGTACATTAAATTATTGCTCAGTTGTAGTCTCAGTTGTAGTCTCACCCGATAACCTGAATCACCCGACCTGACATAACCCGACTCGAATATCACCCGAATCCGATAACCCGATTTCTTATCGGCCCGGGTTGCGGGTGAGTTTTTAAAAATCAAAACCCGAATCAACCCGACCCGAAAAGACCCGATAACCTAACCCGATAACACCCCTATGTACAAACCAATAGAGCATTAGTCTAATGGTTGGAGCACTTGTACTTAAGTCAATAGACCCAAGTTCAAGTCTCATCCTTGACATTTGCTTCATATAGGTACCCACCTCCGCAAAACCTATGGGCACACTGGAGAGACTTTGTGGAATAAGAGCTTAGGGGTCCGAGTCTTGGCTCGTGCTCACTCCAGTTGGTGCCCCACTAGGCCAGGAGAGTTGTCGGAGCTATTCCTTGTGAGGTGGACAATGGCTGGTGTCAAAAGACACCCGGGATCAGGGTGTTCCCGCCAATCTACACCTTTTGTGGAACACCCCTATGTACAAGTATCCAATGCAATACTTTTTATACCCGATAGAATCAAACAATAAAACCCATACATGCTCCTCTTTGGCTTATTTTTGTAAAGTATTGAAAGACATTAAACATAGCGATAACTTCCTCTACACGATTCATCAATCAGTTTCAATACTTTCAAAATCACATTCAATATCAATTCACAGCCACAATTGCAAATTAAAACACACACACAATTGCAAATTAAAATACCACCATCATTCAAGATCAAGATTTTGATATGATTATATCTCGAGTCCATATCAGTGGTAATGCATAATTTCTATGTTTTTTTTTTTTTTTTTTTTTTTTTTTTTTTTTTTTCAATTAAATATTGTGTCGATTGATTTGGATATGTGTGATTCGGTTGTTATAATATATTTTTTCAATTTGAGATGCATGGATAATTTATATATTTGATATCAGTAAAAGAGAACAGTTGAAAGATCCGAACATGCTTTTCAGGATTTAACGGTTAGTATGTGTTATGCATTTTTTTAATGAATCGTTTTAAAAAATTAGGGCCTCTTTATATATGTTTATAGGGTTTTAAAAAATTAGGGTTTTTTTATATCTGCTTTCGAATAATTGTGTATTTGTCGACTGCATACGCTTTATTTGAAGGTCGCATAGAAGATGTTCGATGGAATGTTTAAGAGAAAGGAAAATGTGGGAGGTAATCATTTGTGCATTGATTTAGTATTTAAACATTTGAGAATTATTTTAGTATTTTAATCATTTCGCTTAGTTTAAGCTCTTCAAGATGAAAAATCCATTTTGGAGTTAAAAATCGTCTCCTTAGAAGCAAGAGATTAGGCTAATTTAAATTTAATATTTTAATATAATGCGATATTGTGACAGAAATCCGATGTGCCTCACGTGATGGATGCAATTGCGACCTCATAATTGCGTAATAGAAGGGTTGTTACAACAAATGATAGCTTCAAATTTAAATGGTTTGAGGTACGTAGATTTACATGTTTACTTTTATATATTGTATAATGATTTACTTAAACACATGTGTTGCTATATTTGAGGCGGGATGGTAGTGAATCCTGCTAGTGATTTACTTAAACATATGTGTACTTGGTGTACCACTCACAATTTTTATAAGGAGTAAATTGCATTTTTGGTCCTTAAGGTATGGCCAAATTGCAGGTTTCATCCCTAACGTTTCGAAAGTGCAGCTATAGTCCCCATTTTGAAGGTTTTGCTGCATGTTTGGTCCCTAATCTGCAATTTTAGGACCAAACATGCAATAGAAACTTCAAACTTTTAGGGACCAAATCTGCAATTTAGGGACCAAACATGCAACAAAACATTCAAAATGGGGACTACCGCTGCACTTTCAAAATGTTAGGGACGAAACCTGCAATTTGACCATACCTTAGGGCCTAAAAATGCAATTTACTCTTTTATAAGTGTTGGAAGAACGAGAATGTCGGTGTAGATTGACATAATATTGTTTCATACTGATAAGCTTACTTTCGTATTATGTACATCATTCAAAAGTATTATGTATAGAAAATTATTTGGCTTTCATCTTTGTGATCATGAATAATGATGACTGTGGATAAGACCATTGTAAGTATTTGTTTACTAACTATGCAACTTTTTGACTTATTTAACTGGTCCAACTAATCCCTTTTGACTTGTTTGCTCTATTCGCATGCCATACAGGTTTTGGAAGAAGAAGGTGTCATTAAGTACGCATGTAAACTTATTGGAGCCACATATCCACAAAAATCAGAACACAAAACTATCAGATGTAATAAGTAACTACCTGATTCTCGATGTGTGACCAAAAGCAGGGTTTAAAGAGGTTAGTCATGTTATGTTTAAAATCATATCATTGAATAAATTAGCATTTAATCACTAACATCATGTAGGTTGTGATTTTGCTGTAGTTGTGGGCTAATACTCAAGGTGATATTAATGTGGAAATATATAGGCTAATAAAAGAGCGACAACGTGGTACATTTAGACCAATTCCAATTTCCTTTTTTGGCATCTTTGTTGTAACAGAAGAAATTCTAGAAAATTTTAAAGGTATGTCATGATACCCGAAACAACCTCTATCTTTAATAATTAGTTTTTCTTAATCTATCACAAGTTGTATTTAAGCTTCATACTTAACTGTTATTGTAATGCATGTTAGACATTCCTAATAATGCAAACATATTATATTTTCTGCATATGATAACAAGAATCAAATATGAACTGAAATAGCAGCTGAAATTGCAAAGCAACGTAACAGGTTCCACCAGGTAGAGATTCCAATTTCGAAGGAACCCTAATTGTGGAATGGCATCTTCAACTTTTATGAAAGAGGTGTCGAGTTCATCGAAGAAGAGACTGATTATGTGGAAACCTCACCTGCAGCAATATCACCACAGATTACGGCTACTGATGAGGTACATAGTTTCCCTTACATTTGATCTTTGTCAAAAGTCAATACATCTAATTAATAATCAGCGTGGGACATGCATGTCTTTTAACCAATAGGTTGTTTTATATAAGCCGTCAATGTGTCACCTCCAATAAAGATACTTACGGTGGTATAAATACCTCATGAGTTTCTCTTACACTATTGAATGTAATTTTCACAGTTGTGGTTTTGTATGCACACTTTGTTGAAATGTATCAAATAAAAGAATTGTCTTTCGAAGTGAAAAAATTGGAATTGTCTTATGAAGTAGCAAAATTGGTTACATGCACATGGATATGTTTTCAAATGATTTTCAGGGTTTTATGATGTTTGAATTCAGTTTTTTTTATTGTTTCTCTTATTTATTTGTAGTTGAAATGAGCGACGACGAATTTAAAAAATGTTGGGAATGGGGTTGATGTCAGGCATTTTGCTAAGCTACAGATCTTATCGTATAAGCAGGTTAAGCGCACACGGGAAATTCTATGTGCAAATACTGCAACACCATCCCCTGAGTCCTGTTATTCTTCCTTAGATTAGGTATTGCATGTTCTTTCCCTGCAACCTCTGATAGTAGTATAATTCCAAATTTATATTAGTTCAAAATATTACTTCAAATCAGTTTGAATCATGTAGCAAGATACATAGCTGAAATAAGTATTCACAAGAGGGAGTGATTGAAAGAAGGATATAAACTACTTTGGTATTCTAAAAATGTTATCCTAAAAGCTGTTGGTGATTTATGTTTACAGGCGCATTCAAACGGCCCATATACTATACAACCATGTATTTACATTAAGTCTTTTATTCATTGTAGTTGGTTGTTGGGACTCAAAGGCTCGAAAATCTTGCTGTTAACCAATTTGGATAGCTGCTTCCCATGATTCTTTCCATACCTAAACCTATGCTTGGTGCTGCAGGATTGTTAACATTCAGGAGCTCCACCTGCCGGAGTCCTAAAGCTTATTTATGAGGCCGAACGCAAACGAAAAGGAACCGCTTTCACAACAGTCTTAAGCAAATCAAACTCAAAGACGGTTTTCATGCCCATTGCTAAAATAGATGTATTTGTCGTGCCTTTTTCGAAACGTGATGAGTGCAGTCGTGTCCCGGGGTTGTCAGGAAAAATCAAGAGCGAGAATTGTGTAATCTAGCGAGTAATGATGCAGAAGGTCAGCCTATAAGGTTGGTCAACGTTAATATTGAAGGTAAACAATTTTTTTCCTGATTGGTGATTGATGTTGGAGAATATCATTGTTAACCATTTTTCGGAACAAACTTTGAATGTGTTGTGATTTTTTGTTGACAAATAAGTGTTTTGTCTCTAGCAGTAACCATCAGCAGCAGCAATATAAAACAAGTCAATGTAGGTTAAGTGGTATTGGGCAAGTGAAAATGGAGCTGTAGCCATCGAATGATCAGCAAAAGCAAAGATCTCAACATATGTGAGCCTTGCGAAATCTTTGACAGGTTTTTAAGACTGTTTTAGGAGGTCATCCAATTCCTCTTGAGTCAAACACCTCATACCAATCTGGTGGACCAACTCATTAAACCTAGCGGGAGGCAAGGCTTTGGTGAGAAGATCTGCCAATTGGTATTCTGTACCCACAAAGTATAATTCAACGGTACCCTGTTCCACGTGGTCCTTGATGAAATGATAGCGAAGATCGATGTGCTTTGATTTCGAGTGCTGAACTGAGTTGCACGAGATCGCTATGGCACTCCGATTGTCGCAGTACATCGGGATTCTGTCAAATACGTAACCATAGTCTTTGAGTTGTGTTCTCATCCATATGACTTGAGCACAACACGCGGACATGGCTGCATATTCTGCTTCGGTTGATGACAGCGATGTACAATCCTGCTTCTTTGATTGCCAAGACACCAGTTTATCACCAAGAAATTGTAGAGCTCCTGAAGTACTTTTCCTTGAGTCTAAGCATCCTGCGTGGTCAGCGTCTGAAAAAGCGATTAGTTCAAAACCAGAATCCTTCGGATACCAGATCCCCAAGTTAATGGTTCCCTTGATGTATCGGAGGATTCTTTTAGCCTCAGAGAGGTGGGTTTCAGTTGGTCGCGACTAATAACGGGAGCATAGATAAACGGCAAAGACAATATCAGGTCTGCTAGCTGTGAGATACACGAGGGACCCAATAATACTTCGGTATTTGGTAGGGTCAACTAATTTCCCCTGTAAATCAGCGTCTAGCTTCTTGGTATGAGTCATTGGTGTGGCATAAGTATCACAGGTTTTCATTCCAAATTTGTTTAACAATTCAAGGGCATATTTGGACTGACTCAAGAAAATACCACGGGGTGATTGATGAACTTGTAAGCCTAGAAAGAACGTAAGTTCACCCATCATGGACATTTCAAAATTTTTCTTCATTAGTTTTGCAAAAGCGATTGAAAACTTTTTATGTGTAGACCCAAAAATGATGTCATCCACGTAAATTTGAACAATTAAGATATGTGCCCCGTGATATTGTATAAAAAGAGTTGGGTCAACCGAACCTTTGGTGAAATTATTAGCAATGAGGAAAGATGATAGCTTATCGTACCATGCCCGAGGGGCTTGTTTGAGACCATAAAGAGCTTTGTTCAGTTTGTAGACATGGTTCGGGCACTCTGGATCAACGAATCCTTCGGGTTGGCTGACATAAACCGTTTCTTTCAGTTGTCCGTTGAGAAACGCAGTTTTGACATCCATTTGAAAGACTGTCATGTTCATATGAGCCGCGAACGCGAGAAATATCCGAACAGCCTCAAGACGAGCAACTGGAGCAAAAGATTCTTCAAAGTCTATACCCTCTTCCTGACGATAACCCTTAGCAACTAGACGTGACTTGTTTCGGATTACGTTCCCTTCAGCATCCAATTTGTTTTTCCAAATCCATTTGAGACCAATGACGTAAACCTGATGAGTGTCTAAACACTCATCATTTTTGTACTATATAGACTGCAAAATCATCTGAAAACACTCAAAAATGCTTTAAAATGATAAAAATATCACAAATCAGTGTTTTATGTGTTTTAAATGCAAAAATATCAAAATCAGATGAAAAACGTATCAAATGTGCAAAATTGGCAGTTTTAGTCCCCCAAGTTTCAAAAGTTGTCAAAAACAGTCCCTGAGCACATAATTTCAAAAGTAAAATCACCAAAGGTCCTTTTTAAATCATAACTTGTCAAATTTAGTCCTTTGGTGAAAAATATCAAAAGTTTGAGAAAATTACAAATTTGGTCCTTCAAGTTTGAAATTTGGCAGAAATGGCCCCTGGAAATTGGAAAATGGCAAGTCTAGTCCTTGTACTTTTTGAGATTGTCAGTTTTAGTCCTTGGAGAAACTTTTCAGAATTGGCAGCCTCAGCCCTTGAAGTTTCAGAAAATTACACATATGGTCCCTATAGTTAATAAGCCTAATACCCCAATTTGGACCCTTGCCTAATTGTGAACCCTGTCACTAACCACTTTTGGACCCCTGCCTTATTACTAACACCTGGTCAGTCAACCAAGTCAAACAAACACCCCACTTGGCGCCAATTAGTCCTCCCTCTCAACTGCCAACCTGCAATTCACTCCAACCCCATCCCCCTCCTCTCCATATCACCTTCCTGTCCCCTCCACATCAACATAAAACAAATATCATTAAATGATCCCTCCCCCTTAACACTCAATCCTTCCACCTGTTAAAATCCAATTTTGGCGCCAAATTCAATCAATGGTCAAAAATGCTCCAAGTCATCCAATGGTTGTAAATAGAGTTGGGATTTGCTCAGAACAAGTGGAAAAGTTGTTTTGCTTATAAAAAGAAGCTAGAGGAGAGAAGGAAGGGAGCCAGTTCTATTTTTTTTCTTTCTTTAATGTCGTTTTTTTAGTTAAATGTTTTAGACTTAGTTAAAAATGTTGTAATTCAGTTTCTTTGTATCACATTTTAGTTAAATCAGCTTTGTAATGTGTTTTGAATATAAATCCAAGTCTTTTATCTAAGTTCCAACTTTCAAGTTACTGTTGCAAAATTTCAGTTTCATTTTCTTGTTTACAAGCTTTTACTAGTTTCTTCTTAAGCACAAACAAGTTTAATCAAGCTTATCATGGCTTTTGATAAGCTTGTAATTCATTTTCAAGTAATTTCCATGGCTGGTCAACTAAAGTCAACTGTGCAGTGATACTTTGGTTCAAGCAATTTGGTGATGTTATGGGTTGATCCAGTGGTGAATTTGGGTTGTATTGGATTAGGTTAGAGCACTTTTAGTTCTGGTTTTGGCCTGCATAAGCTGGACACAGTGGTTAGTTATATTTCACTTTTCATTTTCAAGCAAATTTGCAACTTGCATTTGTATGTGTATATGTGGTTATCACTGGTTTAATCTTGTCTATTTAATGATAATTAGAGTATTTAAGACCATTTTGAGTATCTGCTATATCTATATCAGTAATTAGCTTTGTTAACTTGGTTTATAAATTCATAAAGTAGTGTTTGGTTTAAGGATTAAAAATGTTTTAGAGGTTAAAATAATGGATTAGATTAGTTGCTGTAGGTTTGAGATAGTCATTTGATCTCACATCTGTCTTTGTTTGGGAACCATTTGCACCTAAAGTCAAAATCTTTAGTCTATTGATCTTATATGCTTAACTGTTGAAGTCAGTTATTGAAATCAGTTTATATAGGTTTAGGATTTGATAAGCAAGTTTGTTAAAGTCTTATTACATCAAATTACATTGAAATCAGTCAATAATTTGCTTCTAAATCTCATTTTAGTCAACTTTGTAACTGTTTTAAGAAAGTCAAAACTGTCGAAAAATCTGATTTGTGCAGAGCTTGCAGCAACTGCACAGGTTTTATTTCAGTTTGTCATGGTCTCATTTTTGGCACATTTGCTCTTTGCTAGGTGGTCTTCAAGTCCACATTTTTAGTTTTAGCATTAGCTTATTGAATTAGCAGTTACAGTAGCTTAAACATA
This sequence comes from Chrysanthemum seticuspe, assembly GCA_019973895.1. Lineage (NCBI taxonomy): Eukaryota > Viridiplantae > Streptophyta > Magnoliopsida > Asterales > Asteraceae > Chrysanthemum > Chrysanthemum seticuspe. The sequence continues at coordinate 239,590,210 of BPTQ01000001.1, read as the reverse complement.
GGTCCCAGTTCACTGTTACTGCTTATGCAGCCACTGTTCCGTTTAGCTTGTTTTTGTTTGATCTCTATTGTCTTCAATTCTAGTTCATATTAGCTGAAAATTGGTACTAATGATCTTTTCCAGGTGGACTAGAGGACCACATTTTTAGTTTTCCCTGTTGCTTATTGAATAAGCAGTTGCTTAAGCTAGAACAGTGGGGTTAGTTAGCTGATTTGGCTTATAGGGTCAGTTAGCTTAATCATAGGTAGTATGCTTATTAGGTGTTAGAATTAGTTTGAATTAGTTGAGTTACAGTAGTTATAGTATAATATAGCTTCTGTAGTAGTTTGGTTCATTCTTGTGCTTATTAGCTTATTTTTAGTGCTTATTCCATATCATTTAACACTGCAGCCTCTATTTCTTCCACATAAGCTTCATATTTGATATTTTTCCTAGAACTAGAATAGCATTTTAGAATTTCCCTGAAATTTTCATAATTTTTGACTACTGTTTAGTATTTTTCTCAATTAAAAATAGTTTTTAATCACTTTTAATTAGCTTTTATTACAAATAATTAAGAAAAGGTTCAAAAAAATAATTTTTCATTTTTCTTAAGTTTAGATAAATGTAAAAAGCCTAAAAAGTATTTTTCCATAATTTTCTTGGTTTAAATAGTATTTTCTAGCATTTTAATTAGTTTTAAATAGTTTTAAATTAGTAATAAATACATAAAAAGTCTAAAAAATATATTTTCAGTTTTAAAATAAGTTTTATCATATTTTAGATTTTTCTAAGTTATAATTTCATTTTTCTAGGTTAATTTTGTATTTTCTTATATTTTAGTGCATTTTAAATACTTAATAAATAGTTTTTAATTAATAATAATTAGATAAATAGTTTTAAAAATAATTTTCTTTTTCTAATAATTTTCTTATATAATTAGGATTGTAAAAATGTATTTTCTATATACATAGGTATTTTCCTTCTTTATTTTCACGTTTTATTTTGTACGTTACGTAGTTTTTAATTTAAACGTACGTTTTAGGTTTTAAACGTTCATCACTTTAAATATAGTGATAGCGTTTATTTAATATCTTTTATCTTTTTAATTTTCTTAATTTGTATTTAAGTCGCTTTAATTTATAACTTTTTCAGTAGTGTAATATTCAATCCTAAACCTTTCCGATCACTATCCTTAGTGATCATTCTATCATCTGAGTTTGTGTTTTACACACCATTGAGTCTCCGTGGGACTTAACGACCCGGGAATTCATTGTATTCTCTGATCTTCATTGTATTTGTGTCTGAACTGTTTTAAGCCTGTTACGGTTGGCCATTCACAAGTGGCCAGCTTGTGTGATTAGACTTGACAGTTCGGACCGGATCAAATTTTTGCGCCGCTGCCGGGGAGGCTTTAGCGTGTGTTAGCCCTTTTTCAGACCCATTCTAGCACATATTCCATCTTTTGTAAAAAGTTTTTTGTAAAGTTTTCAAAAATCCAAAAAGTTCATTAACACTTTTCCTGAAGTGTTATCAACACCAAAAATATTTTCATTCTTTGTTTTTGCAAATGTTCTTCAAAAATCCAAAAATATCCATCTTTACCCTCTCACATCTTTTGATTCTACATTTCTTTTACCCTCTATCCATTTGATTCTTTCTATGTCTCGTCCTCACCATTTTGGTTGTGAATGGTGTGGGGGACCTCAAAATGGTGGAAATTGCCCCAGTTGTGGCATTGTGAATCCGGGAAACGGGTTTGTCTATGACCAAAATCCCTACAATGAAACAACTAATTTCCTCAACCAACCTCCGCACTATGAGATGGAGACATATTCTTGTGAGTATTGTGGAGGTCCTCACCCGAGTTTTGAGTGTCAAACAGGGAACACGCTTGTCTATGAGCATAATCCTTGTAACAATTATGACTACTCTTATCATGACCAACCTCCACAGTACCAAACGATTCAAACACAACCTCTGCAAATTCCTCAAGAACTTCTCGAAAATTGTCTAGATATACTCAAAGATTTGAAAGAATTGGTTAAAGAAGAGTCTCGTCAGAAAACGTATGCTGAAGAACAAGCAGCTAGAGTAAGTTCCCAATATTGGAAACCTCTCGTGTACGATTATGATGACGACGACGATGATAATTTTGATGAGGAATCTACGACTCCGAGTGGCAATCCCACTCCCGTTGAAGAAGGAAAGAGTATGGGAGAATTGTTGGCGGAGGAGAATATGAAGAGCATAGGAGCTATATATGTTTACGATAAAGTCGATGCTCCGAGTGGCAATCCCACTTCCGTTTCAGAGCCTTTCATTTCCGACTCTTCCCCTTCACTCACGCCGGTTGAGAGAAGTGAATTCCTTTTGGAAGAGGTCGATGATCCTATTTCTTTGAAATTTTTTGATCCCAAAGACTCTCTCACTATGGGGGATAAGCATCTCAGCACTATTCCGGAAACGGAATCATCAAATGTTGAGAACCTTATCCCGATCCCAAGTGAGTCTGAGGGAATTCTTGACCATGAGTGTGATGTGTCTTTTCCTCTTACAAATGATCTTGTTGAGACTTTCTCAGATTTTGACAATGATTATAGTGATGCCGATTCTTTATATTCTAAAGACATAGAATTTATTGATGCATCACTTCCACATTCCGAGATCGTCAACTTAGAAGAGGATGTTGACCATGTTGTTTCCACAACAGTTAATACGACTATCACTAATCCCTTATTCGAATTCGATTCTGAATTTACTCTAAATTCAGTTAATCCAATCTTTGATAGTGATGAGTCTGACACGGAGACTATAATGGACGAGGTGCATATTTATAGCCCACGAAGTACCGCACATGTCCCACCTCCGTATACTCTTCGCAAGGAGTTCTCCAGTGAACTCACTCATATCATATCTCCGCTGGAGTATGATTGCTTGGATGGCAAAAATCATGATCGGGGGGAGAGAATCTCAATTTGCATAGTTATGACAAATCTTCCCACCCTCCCAACCGAGATGCCTTCCAACCCAAAGAGCTCAACCAATAAAATCCAAATAAGTGCAACTGCACTTAATCCCGAGGAAGAAGATCTAGTCATGATTGTTATCATGATTTTCCTTCTTTTCTTCACCTACTCGGTGACTTATTCTCATTCCCTTTACTCCTTCGGGAGTGAGGACACTATCTTTGACCCCGGCATTTTCATGTACCATCTGTGAGCCGGGTCTGTCTCTGTCTCTCTTTATCTCATCGGTGTGGAACTTTCATGTGCTTCAATGTTTATCCAAACATCTTGAATGAAAGTCCGATGGAGATTGTTTCTTCCACTTTGCTTCCCCATGAACCAATGAATGCGGGGTCGAGTCAAGCTAGCGACTCGGAAATCAAAAACAGTAGCTAAACATGGGTTTTCACCCGTGTGTATCACCTAAGTGTGGGGGAGTTGCCCCACATGTTAAAAAAAAAAAAAAAAAAAAAAAAAAAAAATCTTTCAAATAATGGCCATAGTATTTCCCTTTTACGTTATTTGTTTTGGCATAACTGCCGGTACTTTGAATATTGAGGGCAATATTCATTTCTAAGTGTGGGGGGGGGGGAATTCTCACGAATTTCATATATTATCTACCCAATTCCCCCGTTTTTGGCCAAAATTTTTTTTTTGGAGTAAGTGTTTTTCACTTACTCAATTGGTTATCAGTCCGCCATGTTTGATAAACTAAAGGATTGGCTAATCCAGGAGCAAACGGCTCTTGGTAAAGATATATCAAATCCGTTTTTATGGCTTGCAATTTGCCAAAAATTGTATGCTATTCAACTCACCATATCCTAAAAAGTGAAGAGTTGGCTAGCCCGCAAGGTTATGGCTTGTGGTAAAGGCAGTGGAAAATCCATAATTGGTATTCAGCTCACCAAAGATAATTCTGATAATTTATCTAAGAGTTGGCTAGTCCAGAAGGGTACGGCTTCTGGTAAAAACAAATCAAATCCGTTTACAGCTTATGATTTGCTCAAAATCATTTGGTTATCAGTGTACCAAGGTTCTTACTTGAACTGAAACATTTGGCTACTCCAGAAGTGATGGCTTTTGGTAAAGAGATTAAAATCCATTATGTTTTATCAAATCATTGCTAGGGACTAGCAATATCTCAGTGTGGGGGATTGATGAGTGTCTAAACACTCATCATTTTTGTACTATCTAGACTGCAAAATCATCTGAAAACACTCAAAAATGCTTTAAAATGATAAAATTATCACAAATCAGTGTTTTATGTGTTTTAAATGCAAAAATATCAAAATCAGATGAAAAACGTATCAAATGTGCAAAATTGGCAGTTTTAGTCCCCCAAGTTTCAAAAGTTGTCAAAAACAGTCCCTGAGCACATAATTTCAAAAGTAAAATCACCAAAGGTCCTTTTTAAATCATAACTTGTCAAATTTAGTCCTTTGGTGAAAAATATCAAAAGTTTGAGAAAATTACAAATTTGGTCCTTCAAGTTTGAAATTTGGCAGAAATGGCCCTTGGAAATTGGAAAATGGCAAGTCTAGTCCTTGTACTTTTTGAGATTGTCAGTTTTAGTCCTTGGAGAAACTTTTCAGAATTGGCAGCCTCAGCCCTTGAAGTTTCAGAAAATTACACATATGGTCCCTATAGTTAATAAGCCTAATACCCCAATTTGGACCCTTGCCTAATTGTGAACCCTGTCACTAACCACTTTTGGACCCCTGCCTTATTACTAACACCTGGTCAGTCAACCAAGTCAAACAAACACCCCACTTGGCGCCAATTAGTCCTCCCTCTCAACTGCCAACCTGCAATTCACTCCAACCCCATCCCCCCTCCTCTCCATATCACCTTCCTGTCCCCTCCACATCAACACAAAACAAATATCATTAAATGATCCCTCCCCCTTAACACTCAATCCTTCCACATGTTAAAATCCAATTTTGGCGCCAGATTCAATCAATGGTCAAAAATGCTCCAAGTCATCCAATGGTTGTAAATAGAGTTGGGATTTGCTCAGAACAAGTGGAAAAGTTGTTTTGCTTATAAAAAGAAGCTAGAGGAGAGAAGGAAGGGAGCCAGTTCTATTTTTTTTCTTTCTTTAATGTCGTTTTTTTAGTTAAATGTTTTAGACTTAGTTAAAAATGTTGTAATTCAGTTTCTTTGTATCACATTTTAGTTAAATCAGCTTTGTAATGTGTTTTGAATATAAATCCAAGTCTTTTATCTAAGTTCCAACTTTCACGTTACTGTTGCAAAATTTCAGTTTCATTTTCTTGTTTACAAGCTTTTACTAGTTTCTTCTTAAGCACAAACAAGTTTAATCAAGCTTATCATGGCTTTTGATAAGCTTGTAATTCATTTTCAAGTAATTTCCATGGCTGGTCAACTAAAGTCAACTGTGCAGTGATACTTTGGTTCAAGCAATTTGGTGATGTTATGGGTTGATCCAGTGGTGAATTTGGGTTGTATTGGATTAGGTTAGAGCACTTTTAGTTCTGGTTTTGGCCTGCATAAGCTGGACACAGTGGTTAGTTATATTTCACTTTTCATTTTCAAGCAAATTTGCAACTTGCATTTGTATGTGTATCTGTGGTTATCACTGGTTTAATCTTGTCTATTTAATGATAATTAGAGTATTTAAGACCATTTTGAGTATCTGCTATATCTATATCAGTAATTAGCTTTGTTAACTTGGTTTATAAATTCATAAAGTAGTGTTTGGTTTAAGGATTAAAAATGTTTTAGAGGTTAAAATAATGGATTAGATTAGTTGCTGTAGGTTTGAGATAGTCATTTGATCTCACATCTGTCTTTGTTTGGGAACCATTTGCACCTAAAGTCAAAATCTTTAGTCTATTGATCTTATATGCTTAACTGTTGAAGTCAGTTATTGAAATCAGTTTATATAGGTTTAGGATTTGATAAGCAAGTTTGTTAAAGTCTTATTACATCAAATTACATTGAAATCAGTCAATAATTTGCTTCTAAATCTCATTTTAGTCAACTTTGTAACTGTTTTAAGAAAGTCAAAACTGTCGAAAAATCTGATTTGTGCAGAGCTTGCAGCAACTGCACAGGTTTTATTTCAGTTTGTCATGGTCTCATTTTTGGCACATTTGCTCTTTGCTAGGTGGTCTTCAAGTCCACATTTTTAGTTTTAGCATTAGCTTATTGAATTAGCAGTTACAGTAGCTTAAACATAGGTCCCAGTTCACTGTTACTGCTTATGCAGCCACTGTTCCGTTTAGCTTGTTTTTGTTTGATCTCTATTGTCTTCAATTCTAGTTCATATTAGCTGAAAATTGGTACTAATGATCTTTGCCAGGTGGACTAGAGGACCACATTTTTAGTTTTCCCTGTTGCTTATTGAATAAGCAGTTGCTTAAGCTAGAACAGTGGGGTTAGTTAGCTGATTTGGCTTATAGGGTCAGTTAGCTTAATCATAGGTAGTATGCTTATTAGGTGTTAGAATTAGTTTGAATTAGTTGAGTTACAGTAGTTATAGTATAATATAGCTTCTGTAGTAGTTTGGTTCATTCTTGTGCTTATTAGCTTATTTTTAGTGCTTATTCCATATCATTTAACACTGCAGCCTCTATTTCTTCCACATAAGCTTCATATTTGATATTTTTCCTAGAACTAGAATAGCATTTTAGAATTTCCCTGAATTTTTCATAATTTTTGACTACTGTTTAGTATTTTTCTCAATTAAAAAAAGTTTTTAATCACTTTTAATTAGCTTTTATTACAAATAATTAAGAAAAGGTTCAAAAAAATAAATTTTCATTTTTCTTAAGTTTAGATAAATGTAAAAAGCCTAAAAAGTATTTTTCCATAATTTTCTTGGTTTAAATAGTATTTTCTAGCATTTTAATTAGTTTTAAATAGTTTTAAATTAGTAATAAATACATAAAAAGTCTAAAAAATATATTTTCAGTTTTAAAATAAGTTTTATCATATTTTAGATTTTCTAAGTTATAATTTCATTTTTCTAGGTTAATTTTGTATTTTCTTATATTTTAGTGCATTTTAAATACTTAATAAATAGTTTTTAATTAATAATAATTAGATAAATAGTTTTAAAAATAATTTTCTTTTTCTAATAATTTTCTTATATAATTAGGATTGTAAAAATGTATTTTCTATATACATAGGTATTTTCCTTCTTTATTTTCACGTTTTATTTTGTACGTTACGTAGTTTTTAATTTAAACGTACGTTTTAGGTTTTAAACGTTCATCACTTTAAATATAGTGATAGCGTTTATTTAATATCTTTTATCTTTTTAATTTTCTTAATTTGTATTTAAGTCGCTTTAATTTATAACTTTTTCAGTAGTGTAATATTCAATCCTAAACCTTTCCGATCACTATCCTTAGTGATCATTCTATCATCTGAGTTTGTGTTTTACACACCATTGAGTCTCCGTGGGACTTAAAGACCTGGGAATTCATTGTATTCTCTGATCTTCATTGTATTTGTGTCTGAACTGTTTTAAGCCTGTTACGGTTGGCCATTCACAAGTGGCCAGCTTGTGTGATTAGACTTGACAGTTCGGACCGGATCAAAACCCATGTTGGTCTTTCAACCAGTTCCCATACTTCAAGACGTTTGAATTGATTGAGTTCTTCTTGCATGGATTCAATCCAGTTGTCTTTTGTCATTGCGTCTTTAATGTTTTTAGGCTCAGATTGGCAGACAGTGAGTGCATAAATGCAATGTTCACCATCTGTGTGAAGACGTTGTCTCGTAACGACTGGTTGATTCGGGTTGCCAATAATATTAGCCAGAGGATTGTCTTTTGTCCATCGATGTGTAGAGGGTTGATGTTGGTATACATTGTGCAGATTTTGAGGATTCAAATGGTTTGTTGAAGATTCCGCGACATCTGGTGCAGCAGTCTCATTAGCAAACGGGTTGAAGAACGCATTTGGATCAAAATCTGCAGGTGGGGGTACTTCATTCAGAATATCATCAGCCGGTTCATCATTGTTGGAAGCGGTTTGTTCAACTGTTGTGGTGGAGTCAACTGGTGTAGGTGCATCTTCAACAGTAGTTGTTGTAGCAGGTGTATCAGGTATAAGAGTATTATCAGGTTGAGCAGCGGAAACAACGGATACACCTGGAGCACGTTCATCAATATCGTCACTGAACAGAGGAGCAAATAACCTTTCCATTTGTTGACGAGTTAGCTGGGAGCTTTGTTCAGCTGATGATGGGGGTTGGGGGAAGTTTAAACGGTTGTGACCGGGTTCTAAGCTGTTATACTCAGAAGCCATTTCCGTGAGTTCATCAAAATAGGCATGAATCGTTTCCATCACCTGTTTTGTACGACGATTCCAGATCCGGTAACCTTTAGAATTCTCACAATATCCAATAAAGACTCCAATGTCAGCTTTGGCTTTGAGCTTTCCAAAATCATCACGATCATTATTCGGATAGCAAAGAGATCCAAATACATGAAAGTGTTTGAGATTCGGTTTATGGTTGTAGACAAGCTTGAAAGGTGTTTTGTTGTGGCGTTTTGTGATCATAGATCGGTTTTGAGTACAACTTCTGCCCATAAGTAATCTGGAAGTTTAGCATTGATTAACATTGTTCTTGCAGCTTCCACTAACGTTCGGTTTCGTCTTTCAACAACTCCGTTTTGTTCGGGTGTCCGTGCAATAGATGTTTGATGCTGAATTCCCACTTTCTCATAGAATTCACGAAGGGTTTGGTTAACAAATTCAGTTCCTTTATCTGTTATGATTATCCTGACGGTGTTGCGGAGCTGAACTTGTATTTTCGTGAGAAAGGTGACGATCATTTGTGGAGCTTGGTCTTTGCTTCGAAGAAAGTAGACCCAAGTCCATCGTGAGTAGTCATCAACAATTACTAAGATGTAGCATTTGCCATTGATCGTTTGCACGCGCATCGGGCCACACAAATCCATGTGAAGAAGATGAAGCACATGCTGAGAGCTGTGTTACACCTTTGAAGGAAAGTGAGCACGAGTGCTTTTCCCTTGTTCACAAGCTGAACATAGGTGATCTTTTGAATACCGGAATCGTGGGAGACCTTCAACTAGTTTGTGTCGAGCAAGGTTGGTGATGGTTTGAAAGTTTAGATGTGAGAGACGACGGTGCCATAGCCAGGATTTTGTTGATGTTGCCTTTGAAAGTAAGCATATGGGAGATGAAGCAACCATGTCTTGCATAGAAATAGTGTAGAGACTAGAATTACGCGAGCCAGACATAAGGTCATTTCCTTGTAGATCACGAATGAAACAAGTTTTCTCCCGGAAAGCAACCTCCAAATCTCCATCACAAAACTAAACTACTGAAAATAGATTATGACCGAGGCCTTCCACATAGTAAACCCTGCTGATTTCGATGTTCCCATTGACATAATCTCCGTAGCCCATGATAGCTGCGAAGTGATCATTCCCGAACCTGACAGTGCCAATGAACTTTGCAATAAAGTTTGATAACAGTTTAAGGTTGCCTGTCATGTGTCGGGAACATCCGCTATCAACAATCCAGAGAATGATCTGTATCACCTGCATTACACACAGACGACATAGATGGAATGGAAGTAGATGTGGAACCCGAAATGTTAGAGGGTTCCGAAGTAGGTATATGAGACATGCATTTTAGGCATCCATTTAAATCCTAGTGTGTTATATATCCATTTATGCCATCTATAACTACTCTTTGCTTTAGTCTTAGTGAATGCACTAGGTGGTACTACATTCTTAGGTGGAGCTACAGGGACAACAATGTTTGCCTTAGAATCTAAAGAGGGCGGTCTACCAAGCACTGACTTAGAAGAACTAGTGGGCTTAGAAGTATTCCGATTCTTAGGATTCCGTAAACGAGAGATTATAGCTTTAGCAACACATTTATCATGACAATCAGAATTCATACTTTTACGACAAATAACACAAGGTGCATTAGACTGAATATCAAAAGTGCTCAAAGGTTTAGCATTCGTTACATCACTATTTCTATTACATTTTCCAGACGCAACATCTATAGTGGAAGCAACGTGAGTCTTATTCATAGTCCTAGGGTGTTCTTCTACTTTAGGATTCCTTATTGATCTTTTCTTAGGTCGCAACTTCCTATTCTTCGATTGAGTGCTCCTAGGCTGTGAAGTGCGGACATTTGGAAAAGACGCAACTATTCCTGTTTCAGTAGAAGGAAGCACGTTAGCAACTTGTGATTTGGCAGTAGGGATTCTAGGTTCACGATTAATGAGTGTTACTGGTGCTAATCTCTTAATGATGGTTGGCGGAAGTTGTTCATACTTTCCTAACATTTCTCTTAACTTACAGATAGTGTGAATCAAATCTTGATTTTCAGAACGAATATTACCAGCAAAATTCATGACTTCTCTAGTGTGAGCAAGATAGTGATCAAGTTCGTTGGATGCTTCATGACGAGTCTTATTGAGTAAATCAAATATGACACCATATTCCTGTTTAACTTTTACAAGTTCTTGTTCATATTTTGAGATTTGACATTTCAAAGACACGTTTTGATCATCCAGTTGCTCAATTTTAGGATCAAAAGATTTTGTTTGCAACTGAGCGATTTTCTTTTGAAAACCAAGTTGTTGAATGTGAATATCTTTTTCACACCAATTAAGACGACGTTTTGCATTGTAAAGTTCGTTAAGTAATCGTTCATTTTCAGCTTTTAAAGACTCGATTTGAAGCATCTTATCAGTATTCTCAACATTTACCACATAGTCAACATTATCAGGAGAGATATAATCAGATGCATGTGGCAAAGAATGGAGTAACACAACATTATGGATATCAGCACAGATAACATCTTTCAAGAGTCGATCAACATCTTTTCTCAACATTTTCTTTTTACGTTTAGTATTAGAAATAGATGTTTCAGTTTTCTCGAAAACGACCTTCATCACTCCAAGTTCCTTATGAAAATCCTTTTCCCAAGCTAATGCACAACTTTTCAAATTTTTAACGTTAGGTAAAAGATTTTTCTGAAAAATGTCTCTTTGTTCTCGCGCCAGAGGCGATTGAAAATGATCAATTTTGATTTCAGAACGATATTCTATCTCATGTTGCAAAATTTTGAGGTCAGCCATGAAAATGTCAAAATATCTAAGAATTTTTCGATTTTCAGGTTTTGAGTTTACTTCACTGATGGAAGGTAAAGGACCATAAGTTTGTGCATAATCTGGTTGGGGATTAACATTAGAAGACTCAAGTGTTTTGATGATAACCCTTGGTGTGTTAGAAGAATCCGTTGGTGTGACGAAAGTGACCGGTTTTGAATAATTAAAAGGTTTGTTGTAAACAACAGTATTTAATTTTGATCGACTCTCGTCTTCTGCATCTAATTCCTCTTGACGATGGTATTCAACAACACTCATAACAGTATCATTAATTTTATATTCTGCACTGGAAACTTCAGGATTTGGTTTGAATGTTTTTAGTGAAAGCTTTGGTTTGTAATCAGCTAGATTTGGTCCATATCCTTTTGGATTGGGTTTTAACATAAATTTTTCAATAGCTGTTACTGATTCACCATGTTTGTAAACAACAGTTTTAAACTCTTTGATTTTGTTTTGCAAGCCGATAATTTCTTCAAGAAGGTCCATCTACCCGATTCGTTGAATGCTTTTTGTATGCGGAGAACTATTTTTGACAAGTTAACAACTCAGCCTTAGCTTTTTGATTTTCCAAGGTGAGAGCGTTAATTTGCTTTTTATGATCATGTTTCAGTTGTTCTATTTCAGACAACAAAGCATTCTTCGAAGCGGCTAGATCACGCATCTGTCTCTCTAATTATTTTTCATTTTGATGAGATTTAGCAAAAGCGGCTTCAAAACCTTTTTCACGGTTTTCTTGAGTTTTGAAAAAGTTGAGTTGCATTTGTAAGCATTCAAAATCCTTGGTTAACAGTGCATTTTTGCTTTTTAAGTCCTTATTTAATGCATAACATTCCTCCATTTTGATTTGATGGTCTTGAATTAACCGAGCAAAATCTGGATGAGGCAACAATTCGGCTTGTTCAACGTGAGTCACAACATGATCATTATTGAGATCCTCAAGTACAACGACGGAGTCAATTTGATTATCAAAGGAAACCATAAGGTCATCTTGATCATCAAATGTAACTACAGGGTTAATTTGAAAATCGTCAGAATGAGATGTAGATGACTCATTTTGAACAGTCTGAGCCGTGCCGGATTCAGATATTGGCGGAGATATTAGTTCAGATATGATGATGGTTTGTTCGGGTACCTGAGACAAGCCATCAGTGTCATACACTGGGCCTGTTTCACTCATGTGTAACTCATGCATATTAGCCATCAACATAACAGCTGCATTGGCCTGCAAGTCCTCCATATCATCATCTGAGTCTGCATCTGCCATAAAGCTTTGTTCTTTGTTTGTGAGAGATCCACCAGCTTCATCCTTAAGAGCCAAAAGAAGAGCCTCTTTGAAATAAGCACTGCCCCTAGTCCTTGGCTTTGGGCATGCATTAGCCAGGTGTCCCTTCTCATTGCAGTTGTAGCATCGAAGACCATTCAACCCATTTTGAGCATTTCCCTGTTCCACCACTTGAGCTCTATTGTTATTCCTACCCATAGCATTAAACCCTTGACCACCTCCCATTTGACGACCATAACCACGATTCTGAACTTCAACTCGTCCATTGTTCACAACAGCCTGATTTCATGTATTGGATGAGGAACGAATACGATTGTTGGATTTGTTGGTATAACGGCTAAAAGCATTAGCAATCATAACAAATCCCTGTTGCAATGCTTCGAACGGATCGGATTCCTCATTAGTTTGACTATGAAGTGCTTGATCATTGTTGTTGTTGTAAGGAACCAATTGATTTTGTTGAGATTGCTGTGATTGATCGTTTGGTGTGACTGAGGCAGTTGGTTGAGTTGCTTGTTGAGGAGGATAACTTTGTTGAGCATATAAGGCAAGTTGTTGATTGTCCGGATGTGTAAGTGGAGCAATTTGAGTACGGAGAATCCTTTCCCGATCAACTTCCTTTTCATGAGGCTTCAAGTAATCGTACAGCAATCCATATGTAGAATGATGCATATTCTTCGCTTGACGGAGAAAAATGACATACTTCTCCCATTCAGGACCAAGACTACTCAGGAACTTAGTATTCACTGCAATTCTTGGCATGATGATGTTGTGTTTATCCAAATCATTGATGATGTCTGAAAAACGATGATGATAGGACTCTAGTGTCTCTCCAGGTTCAATCATGAAGTGTTCATAAGCCAAGTAAATTTTGGATTCCAAATCCTCCTGATTGAGTACAGATCCTTCCATAAGAAGATGAATATGGTCCCATATTTCTTTTGCAGTCTTTTGAGCATCAACACTTCGAAGAATTGGGTTAGTTAATCCTAAAAGGATATATTGCATTGCAAGCTCTTCAGCTTCATAGTGTAGAAGTTCTGTTTGATTTAAATCTGTAACAGTAGCAATGTTTTTTTGTTCATCTCTTGGTGGAATGGCATTAGGATCTCCGGGTACAATGACAGTAGGCATCTCAAATGGACCTTCCAAGATAACCTTCTTTAAGAACTTTCCATGTGGCTTCTTCAGATCACAAAACCTAAAGAACCTTATCACCCATTGTTCGTAGTTTCCTGGAGTGAGCATTGGAGGTCTATCAAGTGATCCAGCCTCATGAATTGATTGTTGGCTGCTTAAAGCTTCACACATCTTTTCAAACCAAGTGGGTTCCTTCATAGTGTTCCTTGATGGATGTTGATTGAAGTCATTTGTGTAGGGTTGAACTTGAAGACTTGGCGGTGTTTGAACCATTTGTGGTGGGGGAATTGCACCAAGTTGTGGAGTATGTTGTTGATTAAATTGTTGTTGATAAATTGCTTGTTGTTGATTCCATTGTTGATGTTGTGGACTTAGTTGTTGTTGTCGTTGAGGATAAGTGTAAGGGAAATAGTTAGAGTATGGTGGTTGAGACATGTTGAAAACTTGTGTTGGTAAAAATGGATCTTTGTAGTCGAATGAACCTTTGATGAAGAAGTATCCTTAGGCGTAGAAATCACAATAGCCAAGTAGCACTTATGCGTAAAAACACCAAAGTTACGCGTAACAATTAGAAGTTACGCGTAGAATTTAGCTTACGCGTAAGTAAGGAAAAGACGCTAAAGTTATGCGTAGACAAAAGTTAGGCGTAGGATTATCTTATGCGTAAGACTGGGCTTAGGCGTAAGAAAAATCTTATGCGTAGGATTTCTACGCGTAAGCTTATGCTTATGCGTAATTTTAGGGTTTTATCCCAAGTGATCTTTTACACTTCACAGTGCAAAAGATATCCAAAGTCGACGTATTTTCAGGCTTATCCAAGCAAGAAAACACGGAGTAAACCACGAAAACGAAGATCAAACCAAGGAAATACTTACGCGTAGTTTTAGGGTTTCACTACGCGTAGGTTTACTCGTAAATTTGATTATGCTCAAAGATGTTTCTAAACCAGTTTTTGTGTGATGAAATAGCTTCAAGATCACCAAATAACACAAGAATGTGAAATTTGATGAACCAAACCTTCTAAAACAGTTATGCGTAGAACTACACCCACGAATAAAAACGAGTTCAAAATCAATGATCCACGCATAAAGTTCCAAACTTTTTGCCAAAAAACGTTAGTTTAACACCTTATAACATTGAAAGTACAAGAATCTTGGATTAAAAAGTGTAAAAAATGCGTTTTTAAGCTAACCAAAGAAATGGACCGTACGTTATGCGTGAGACCAAAACTCACTTCAAACAATACGTTCACCCAACTAGTAGGCGATTGATACCACTGTTAGGCCACTAGATTTACAAACACAAGTAATATAGAAAGAGATAAGGCGATTGAACAAGTAAAACACACACACACACAAGGTAATTATACGGTTTAGGCGTAGGAGTGTAATGAGAGAATAACTTGAACAACCAACCTTCAAATGAAGGTTTACATAAGGTATTTATAGGAGGAAAGCTAGGGCAACACTCCTAGTTTCCATCCTTTCTTTAATGGGCTTGGGCCTAAGCTCATGGGCCTTCTACATAAGCTTAAGGCTAATAACAAACATAAAAGGCCATAAAAAGCTACCTATTACATAATAATGACTAACACTTGAATTATAGTTTAGGAGTGATTCCAACAACTTCCTAAACAATTAAATGTTTTACAAACTCTCAGAACTCAAATATTAAACCTTCCTCATCTAAACCTTTCCCAATCTTATTCTCTCATATGTGCCAACTCTCATTCTTATTCACAAACATTCGCTACAAGAAAAGGGGGTTTTTAGGACGAAACTTTTTGGAACGGTCAAAAAATCGTGCCAAATACATGTATTTGGCACTTGTGGGGAAAACGTGACAAAAGAGTAGGTATTTGGGACGACTATTAAGAAACTATTCCAAATACGTATGCATTTGGAACGGGTTCTATTTTGCCAAATACATGTGTATTTAGGACGATTGGTACCACTAGTGCCAAATTTGTATATGTATTTGGAACACTATATGTTGTTGGTGCCAAATACTCATGTATCTGGAACGGTTGGTACGAACGGTGACAAATACATATATGTATTTGGAACATTATCTAATGTTCATGCCAAATACTTTATGTATTTGGAACGATTTTTATAGGTTGTGAAAAATACAAATGTATTTGGGGCAATTTTTATAAACTGTTTTTAATTCTTATGTATGTGGAATATCTTTGAAAAACCGACCAAATTTACACTTTTTTCCCGCACGTGTTGACTATCTTTTGATTTTATTATCTTGAACATCAAATTAAATTTATAACTGATTTTATTAATTTATTCTAACATTCAATAGCCTTTTGTCATTAAATTTTTAATCGCTATAATCAATCTATATACCTAATTAATATCTATCATACACTACAAGAAAACTGGGCAACACCCGCGAAATGTTCTTAGGGAAATTTTTCGAAAGAAATTACATAGGGAATTCTTATAATTTTACCACGGATAATGTGCACAATTATTAGTGACGGTTTCCTTGGTGATTTCCTAGC
Organism: Chrysanthemum seticuspe; assembly: GCA_019973895.1. Lineage (NCBI taxonomy): Eukaryota > Viridiplantae > Streptophyta > Magnoliopsida > Asterales > Asteraceae > Chrysanthemum > Chrysanthemum seticuspe. The sequence continues at coordinate 239,574,156 of BPTQ01000001.1, read as the reverse complement.
AATTATGAATAGCCAAGCCTTCCACCGTCACTTTAAAATTTTATTTTTGAATTTGTGAGATATGGTTTAAATTTTCATGGTGGATTTGTGAGCATAAATAACGGAGTTCAAATGAAGGAATTGTGACCAATTCTTCATACGAACTCCGCTTTTGATGATATAAACGGCCACGAAACCTGAAGAAAGATATCTACAACTTCTGTTCAGGTAAAATAGGTCATTCTCGTGGCACGTTTCACAATCCTTTCCCACCAAAAATGGACAAAACCTTTTATTTTTATCATTCCCAAAATCCAATCCCCCCAAAAACCTTATCTCAATTTTTCATTTCCTTCAAAAATCAAAAACCCAATATGAAATTTTCATTTCCCCCCACAGTCGATCACACCGCCCCAAAACCTAACCTCAACTTTTCTTTCCCCCACCCCAAAACAAAATTGAACTTTCACTGATACGAGCTTGAAATCGATACCTTGAAATCATGTTATAAGTTATAATCAACGTTCAGTACCAAAATTTTATCTAATTTGTGGAAAACTAGAAGGGGGGTTGAATAGTTTACTGATTAAAAACTTTGTTTTAAAACTTATTTTAATGATCAATTGATATTGATCAAATATATGTTAGTAAATAACAAACAATATGCAAGCAATATATAAAGAGTAAATAAGGAAAGAAACAATCAAAACACGACAAGTTGTTTATAGTGGTTCGGTCTACAAGGACTCTTTTTCCTTGCCCTACTCCACTCCCCGAGTCTCCAACTCGAGAGTTTAACTTCACTAGTCAACAAGCTCCTTTCACCGGTGGAAAACCTTTACACTTCGCTTACACACTATTTCCGACACTAAGCTAGATGTCGAGTTCTTTTGCAAGGGTACAACCACTCCCACACACAATGTATTTTAAGGACTAAAATACTAACCACTCACACTCACAAGTTTAAGGTGGTTCTGATAAGGTTTTAAAAGGTACCATTTTGAGGGGTCGTTTTAGCCCTTATTTGATCACTTTTATATCCGTTATTGCTTAATTTCGTTCCTTTTCACTTTTTAGGTCTTTTGAAGGCAAAATGCTGGAATGGCACTTATTTGGACGAAAAGGCGCGAATATACGAAGAAAATGGCCAAAGTCAAGAATCGAGCCACTCAGACTGCTGGAACTGAAGGGGAAGGCGTCAGGTGTTAACTGCGACGCCGTCGCATTACTTTTTTGACGGCTCAGTAGCCAAATTGCTCATTTACAAGTGACGGCGTCGGGCTTTAAAAGAGTAGACCGTCGCAACTCAGACGGCCTAGATGTGACCCAGACGGCGTCAGAAGCTGAAGAGGACGGCGTCACGGACATAAGGTGACACCGTCGCAAGGTTAACGTGGCCAAGACGAAACCCTAATGACGGCGACACGACGGCGTCACGAAACATAAGGTGACGCCGTCGCATATGTAATCTTATATATAGAATCCGAATTTTTCAGTTTTAGAGAGAGTCTTTTGGAGTGAAAACCTAAAACCGAACCAAAGGTGTCTTGTACAGTATTTTAGGGTTTTAAACCCTATCTTACATCAAGATAAGTATTTACTTCATTAATTCAATTATGTCTTTGATTATTTGTGTGTATGCTTTCATGTTCTCCATGTCCGGCCAATTTATTTATGTGTTTGCTTAGAAAGTATGAAACTTAATTATTGAATATTGATTGGTTGTTTCTTATCTTAGTTGATTAATGATCTAGTAATGCGATAGGTCATTCGTTGTGTACTTAATGCTTGATTCATCTTTGTGAACCTTAGAATATGATTACCTGAGTAGTTGTAGGCTAAATTATCCAAAGAGTGCCTTAGAGTAAGAGTTTATCATCCCTAGTGGGTTTTGTAGACGAGACCCTTTGGTAAGTTCAAAGAGTTAGGGAGAAACGCATACCATACAACTTTAGACACACAACGCAACTAAGAATAAGGACGTGACAACTCAACCATCAATAGGAGATAATTAAGGAGTAGTATAACCTAAGTAAACACATCTTTAAACTATCATACGAGCACACATTAATTAGACATAGACTCCCACAACCTTAGTTTAGATAATTAGATAATAGTAGAGTAATCGGTAGAAATACCAACCCCCCAAATCCAATACCCGAGATTCGTACCTTTCCATTTCATAAAATATAAAAATACAAAAATAATCTTCCTCAACCTTAACCTTAGCGTAGTAACTTCTCACTAGCATTCCTATTCCCCTAGAGAACGATATCAATACCCGTGGCTTACCCTAATTACTACACTACAACGATTAGGTTCACTGCCTAGGGTGTTATAAAACTTGCTCGAAGAAAAGGAAGTTTCCTTGACCCCGAACGACGCGTGTAGCGTTATCAAGTTTTTGGCGCCGCTGCCGGGGAATAGAATAGCTAGTTAGTAGTCCACCTCGTTTAGGTTCTTTGCTTGATTCCTATCAAGTAAATTTTTCTCATTTTTAGCTTTCTCTTAGTCTATCCCCATTCTTCGTGACCTTTGTTCGTAACACCCATCACTTTTCATCATGGAGGATGATAACCAACCACCACTCATCAACCCACCACCAAATGACCCGCCAAGAGCCCGTACTCTTGGTGAATACTCAAGACCAAGCCACCTAGGCTATAGGAACACCATTGAGCTTCCCGACCAAGCCCAAACTACGGCCCTGCGATCCGACACCATCCGGTTGGTGCAAAACGGATGTGCATTCCATGGACTTCGTTCCGAAGATCCAAATCAGCATCTGAGGGATTTCCTCAAAATTGTCGATTCCATCGACTTTGATGCTACTACTCGGGAGACCACGCGCCTGCGTCTCTTCCAATTCTCTCTACGGGACCAAGCTAGTAATTGGCTTGAGCGACTTCCCGCCGGCTCCATCTCAAGTTGGGATGATCTTACCTCTCGCTTCCTTGCTCAATTTTTCCCACCGGGGAGAACCACTAAGCTTAGGAATGACATCTTGATGTTCCAACAACGTCAAGGTGAATCTCTCTACGAAGCATGGACCCGATTCAAGGACTTACTTCATAAAGTCCCTCATCACGGCATTGATCTTTGGCTCCAAGTCCAAATCTTTTTTGATCATGTCAACTTCCCCACTAAGCGATCCATTGACCAAGCGGCCGGTGGAAAACTTAGTGATCTCACCGCGGAAGAATCATGGGGTATAATAGAGGACCTTGCCCTCTACGATAACGAAAGTTGGAACGACCCCCGTGAGCTACCTAAAACCGTTAAGGCGATCTCCTTGCCTTCCATCAACTCACAACCTTCCGACCGTAGGATGATCGAACTTGAAGATCAAGTTAGCTTCCTCATGAGTTCTTACGAAAATCCTAAGTCTTCATACCATGTGAACAAAGTTTCTTCCTCGTGCGAGCCGTTTTATGATCCTCATAACACGCGCAATAGCACCCGATCCTCCGAACATGCTTCCGTTGACTACGCATCCTCGCGTATTAATGGAACGGGAGGAAGATTCCCCTCAATACCCGGACCTAGGAATTTCAATGAAACCCGTGAGGCATGGAAAAACAAGCCCGACTTCTACTGGGGACAAACCAAAGAATTCACCTCCAATGATTTCTCATGGCCCCCACCTAACGGTCCTAACCAACAAAACGTCGAAGGGATGTTGCAAAACCTAGTCGCATCCCAAGAAACCCAAATGGCTAAGCTCTCGGACCGCTTTAACCATCAACAAGCCGAGATGGATAGGAAAATAGACAACCTTTTGAAAGCCATAACTAATAGTGATAAGAAGGTTAGTGCTATCTCAACTCCCGAGCCTTCAGGTATAGAGATTAAGGATCCAAGCAAGCTAACTAAGCACGTCCAATTCGTCAATACCATCGCCTTAGTGAAACCGGATAGAACAGATGACGAAGAGGACCATACACTTGTGGATGATGAAACACCCGAGGAAGTAGATGAAGTAGACATTGACTATTTCAACAAATTTCCTACGGAAAAAGAACTATCCCGCCACCCTCACTTAGTGCGTGACCTCCGTCACATGTATGTTAGGAAAAGTCCTAGAATCAAGTTTGGGAACCCTTGGAATCTTAACATACCATGTTGCATAGGACACCTTTTTGTGGCAAAGGCCTACATTGATCGCAAATCCCCAATTAACATAATGACTAGCACCTACTACAATTGGATAATGAAGAAGCCTATCCCAACTAGACAAGACCCCGATAATCCTAGTGATAAGTGCAATTTTCTCGGTAGAGTTAAGGGATTTCCCGTCTATGTAGGTAGTTTCACGTTCCCTACGGACTTCATAATTGTGGATGATATTAGCACGGCCATTGACCCTAGCTTGTCCCACGTTCTTCTAGGAAAACCTTTCATAGAAAGCACCGGGATGACCTATAACCCCTCGTTAGGAATAGTGCGATTCAAGGATGAGACCGACGACATAGCTTACCAAATGCCGTTTAAGATTGAGAAGTTTTCATCATTCTCTAATGATGAAAAGGAACTTAAACTGTCGGTCTATTACAGGAATGATGAGGATAGGGAAAGGGGAGTAGATTATGTTATGGCTAAGATTTTCGGGTTCTATAAAGATTGTTTGAATTTAGGACCGAAATATAGGACCGAGTGGGGAGAGGACGAACTCTTAGAGAGGTGCATCATAGGACACTTCTACAACATGGAATCCCCCGATAGAGATCGTCAAGAGGGCGGTGGTGAAGCAACGTAGGAGCACGACTATGAGTCTAGCTACAAGACTCTTAAATAAAGAAAAGTGCTTCGTGGGAGGCAACCCATGCTTAATTGTTTGCTTGTTAGTGTCATATATCTTTTATTAATTGTTTATCCTCATGTTTAAATTTGTAAAAATGCTTTATTTTGTTTTTAACCTCGTCTTAATTGCATATAAAGGTATTTTACATAAGGGATAAGTGTAAGGAGGATTACACACGTTTTCAAAAGAAACGTAAACATGAAAATAACAATTAACTAAAAGATATTTATGTTTGTTTGTTCGAGTCAAATGCTTGTATCGAGTCATAATGGATGTTTTTGCAGAAATTTTTCCAGATTCTAAAGATGTAAATTTTCCAGAATTTTTTTTCAGAAAATCGCAGACCAGTTTTTGTCAGGATAACCTGACGGCGTCAGGATTGCAACCTGACGGCGTCAGGAAGGAGTAAAAACATCAGATTACTTTTTTCTCGTTTTCTGAGCAACTTATAAATTTTTGGAATTTTCTAGGTCTTAATTTTCTTAGAAATTCTGTAAACATCCATTCCAAAAGCATTATATCCTAGTTTAAATCGAGTCTTATATATATTATTACCGCCGATTTTACGCGAAGGTTTCGTTTGTTTTCTTCAAGTGTGCAGGTTTAGTTTGTCAAGAAGAAGTTACATAAGATTGGAAGGAGCTTTTCACGCAATAATTCTTCTTGAAAAGGATTTAACCACCACTTTACACGGATCCTACCGAGCTAATCAGGGGAGTATTAGTTTCTTTCGTTTTTAATTACCTTCCATTATCATAACTTTGATACTTTCGGGGAACATTGGGGACAATGTTCAGTTTAAGTGTAGGGAGGGAAAATAAAACGGGAACTTTGAAACTATGCTTATCCTTGATTATTTGCTTTGTCCAATTGCATTTGTGTAATAAACCATGAGAAAATGTCGGTTAGGGTAATTTTGGCACCAAATTTAAAATTTTTCATGACATACAGGAGTGTGCTATTAGTCTTAACAAAAGCGTCTCATGGATAGGAAGTTGCATGACTAGCACAAAACCCTTTACCACTTAAATTCCACCCAAAATGTGAGGATCGCCCTTAGATTAGTAGGAATTAAAGCATTCATCTTTAATGCTTAGAGTGTGAACCGGTAGTATATTAGATTCTAGAACTTGTTTTGTGATGCATTCCGAGATCGCAAGTGAGGCTACACTTGTGTAGTTAGGAATAACTAAATGATAAGAGGCATTAGGATAACCCACACCTTTGCGTTGTACTCATCTTTAGTACACGATACCCCTAGTTAACCCCTCAGAGCCTATCCTTTTCGCGGTTCTCGTGATGTTTCGGTTTTTCCGGAATATCAATGAAGAGCATTGTTTACACCCCACCCCCAAATATACACCCAAATCGCCTTAGCCTACCCCTTATGCACTCACTTTTAGTGCAAATGTTTGTTATCACCCTAAACCCTTAGTTCAATTATCTAGTTGCTTGCATAAGTTGCTAAGTCGAGTCATATCCTTTGTATACAGTTTTGGGACGATTGGGATTCATGGGAAAAGTTAAAGTTTATGAAATGACGGGAAGGGAACGTTAAATTCAAATTCCCTTTGTTTGCGTAATAATGTACCCCAAGTGTTTTGATCTTTTCAATTCGGGTCAAATTAGTGTTAGAATAATAAAAACTCAAGTGTAGGGATGTGCCTATAAATCCCTATCATTTTGATGTTACCTTAGAGGATGGTAGAGTAAAAGTGTATGGAAAAAAAAAAAAAAAAAAATCGAAAAAAAAATAGAAAAAGAGAAAAAGAAAAAAAATAGAGTGTAAAAAAAAACTAAATAAAAAAAATAAAAAATAAAAATAAAAATACGGGCTACCATCCTACATCTATCCTTTAAATTTATGTTTGTTTATTTCCGTTACCTAGAGTTTTAGAGTGTCGAGTCTTGGTTTAGCAACGCCATTCTTCGTATGCATTTAACATAGAGATTTTTGACTTGCCACCACTAAATAGCCTATCCCACCAAACCCTGGTTTCCCTACCGTAAGCCTAACATTCCAACCCTTTAAAAGACCTCTTTGATAGTCTTTCCTAGGTGCTTACGCCAAAGCGATGGAGGTTTGATCTATTCTCAAGACTATGGTAATCTATGTACTAGGACCGGTTAATGAGTGTTTATCTTCCATTTCCTATTTGTTATATTTCATATATACACCCGAGAGAGATGTGAGTACCCAAACACCCCATGTGAGGTGCTAGTATGTAATTTCCGTGCTTGTTATGACTTTTTCGGGGCTTATATGTGTTGTGGACCGTTTTGAATTAATGCTTCATGACCCCTAACTTATAAATTAATTGGCTAAAAGCACATTTTCTTGAGGACAAGCAAATAACAAGTGTAAGGATATTTGATAAGGTTTTAAAAGGTACCATTTTGAGGGGTCGTTTTAGCCCTTATTTGATCACTTTTGTATCCGTTATTGCTTAATTTCGTTCCTTTTCACTTTTTAGGTCTCTTGAAGGCAAAATGCTGGAATGGCACTTATTTGGACGAAAAGGCGCGAATATACGAAGAAAATGGCCAAAGTCAAGAATCGAGCCACTCAGACTGCTGGAACTGAAGGGGACGGCGTCAGGTGTTAACTGCGACGCCGTCGCATCACTTTTGTGACGGCTCGGTAGCCAAATTGCTCATTTACAAGTGACGGCGTCGGGCTTTAAAAGAGTAGACCGTCGCAACTCAGACGGCCTAGATGTGACCCAGACGGCGTCAGAAGCTGAAGAGGACGGCGTCACGGACATAAGGTGACGCCGTCGCAAGGTTAACGTGGCCAAGACGAAACCCTAATGACGGCGACACGACGGCGTCACGAAACATAAGGTGACGCCGTCGCATATGTAATCTTATATATAGAATCCGAATTTTTCAGTTTTAGAGAGAGTCTTTTGGAGTGAAAACCTAAAACCGAACCTAAGGTGTCTTGTACAGTATTTTAGGGTTTTAAACCCTATCTTACATCAAGATAATTATTTACTTCATTAATTCAATTATGTCTTTGATTATTTGTGTGTATGCTTTCATGTTCTCCATGTCCGGCTAATTTATTTATGTGTTTGCTTAGGAAGTATGAAACTTAATTATTGAATATTGATTGGTTGTTTCTTATCTTAGTTGATTAATGATCTAGTAATGCGATAGGTCATTCGTTGTGTACTTAATGCTTGATTCATCTGTGTGAACCTTAGAATATGATTACCTGAGTAGTTGTAGGCTAAATTATCCAAAGAGTGCCTTAGAGTAAGAGTTTATCATCCCTAGTGGGTTTTGTAGACGAGACCCTTTGGTAAGTTCAAAGAGTTAGGGAGAAACGCATACCCTACAACTTTAGACACACAACGCAACTAAGAATAAGGACGTGACAACTCAACCATAAATAGGAGATAATTAAGGAGTAGTATAAACTAAGTAAACACATCTTTAAACTATCATACGAGCACACATTAATTAGACATAGACTCCCACAACCTTAGTTTAAATAATTAGATAATAGTAGAGTAATCGGTAGAAATACCAACCCCCCAAATCCAATACCCGAGATTCGTACCTTTCCATTTCATAAAATATAAACATACAAAAATAATCTTCCTCAACCTTAACCTTAGCGTAGTAACTTCTCACTAGCATTCCTATTCCCCTAGAGAACGATATCAATACCCGTGGCTTACCCTAATTACTACACTACAACGATTAGGTTCACTGCCTAGGGTGTTATAAAACTTGCTCGAAGAAAAGGAAGTTTCCTTGACCCCGAACGACGCGTGTAGCGTTATCAGGTTCAGTACAACAATGATGTATGAACAAGACTAGATCATACAACAATAAAAAAAACAAGACTTCCAACTATTTGTTGAAGCTTGAATATGCTTTGATCTTCTTTGCTACAAAAGAGGATCACTATAATGATATGAAACTGAGTTAGAAATGTTAGAGAGAAGGAATGTATGTGATTATGCTAGAAAGGGATAAGAAAACAACTTGGGTTGGCTTGCTATTTATAGCCAAAACAACATGCTGTCACGACGGACCACAGAACCATAAAAATGGTTCCGCCCCGTGTAACTTTTTGGTGCCGCTAGGTCTGACAACAAGATTACCAAAATCTTACCAAAGTCAACCAAATCTAACCAAGATCATGTAAGATATGTAGAGTCCAAATCCACACAAAATAGCTTATGGAATCCTCTAGAGATTTCAATGATGCACCACATGATGTCATATGTTGTTTTCTATTTTTAGAAATATGTTAAATGTAAATACATATGTAATGTTTTGTTATAAGAAACTAAAACATGCTTGATCTAAAAATGTTAACATACATTATGGTTTAGAGAGATATCAAAGTTAATTGATATATGACTAATCAAAATGTAAATGCTTGAGTGCTGAAGATTTTATTTAAGGAAAGCTTGTTTTAATATCTAATAATCTTGACAAGCTTTATGCTTTACAAAAATTACATTTACTTTTGTCGTTAACAAAACTTAGGTAAAGATCATAAAATATAAATAACGTTTAATGAAGATATTTGTATTAACAATCTCCCCCTTTTTGTTGAGGACAAAACATAAATTTTATTTTTATAAAAGATGTAAAGTTGCACAAGAGTTATAAAAATATGAGATTAATTTTAGAACTTGAAAGAACTAGTGAGTTAGATAAAGTTGATAATAAAGAGTTTATTTTATCTTATGACTAGTTTGTTCAATTTTGACTAATTTTGACTTTTCATAAGTCAAAGTTTGGTGTTGACTTTTCAGAAAGTCAAAGTATGCAGTTGACTTTTTAGAAAGTCAAAGTGCCAAGTTCTATAATATTTCTCCCCCTTTTTGTCGAAACAAAAAGAAGAGGCGAGGTAGAAGATGTAATGAGCCCGAGCCATTATCTCCCCCTTGGCCAATGCTCCCCCTAAATTGGGTGCCAAGAGAAAGATACATGGATTGTGAAAAAGCTACAAAAAAGATGTTAGTAATAAGTATCATCACAAGTATATAAGCATTTCCAATCACCAAGTAACAATCAACAACAATATAAGATACACCATTCACTTTTTAAAATTTTCATGATATGAAAATCATGAAATGGAACACAATGTATGTGTTAGTACATGAAGAAAATCCTTAAAAAATTAGAAAAATAAAGCAAAATAAACAATCCTAGAAAAAAAAATTAACTTAGAATTTTAAAAGAAAAACTAGGACCTTCCTATTGAGGTGGTGGATGAGCAAGAGCGTTGATTCGCTCTAGGATGTGGTTGAGGGTGAACCTCATTTCATCTTGGAGCTCATGGACCATCACCAGGGTCCGTTCGCTAATGTGGGTCGTCCGCTCACAATTTGAGCAACTGTGTATAGGTGGGTAATAGGGTTCATGATTTTGTGGTGGTGGAATGGTGGAGTTGTTGGTGTTGGTAGTTGGAGTGATTAGGGAAGCTAGCAATGCATTTTGCATTTGAATAGTTTCACTAAGGTGGGAATCCACCATATTGGAGAAATTGTGGAGATAGTTTAGTTCGGCTTCTATCTCCGCTTTGGAATGTGGGTGATCTTCCCACATGGATTCATCAATGTCCTCGATATGAGGAGACAATGATGTTGGAGGTAGGGCATGGTCCACATACAAAGTTCCATGAATGTCATTGTGAATAGGATGGAAAAGACGAGGTTAAGGCCCTAACGGGGCATTTGGGTCAAAGGATGGACGTGGAGACTCATGAGCTATTCGCTCAATTGTACCAAAGGATGGTAGTGGAGGTGGAATATTTGGCCTAGGAGGTAAGTCCTCCAAGTCCTCCAAAAACGGGTTTGGAGATGTGGGTGGTGTGGAGAATAGTTCTAATGGTATTAGAGTTGGAGATTTAGGAGGTGATGGTGACTTGGATGTTTGGATGGGAGCCGGTGGCGGAGAGTTAGCAATGGGAGGTTTTGTTGGTGGTGGAGTGGTGACTACAATAGGTGATTTTGGAGGTGGTGTAGGAGTGGTAAAAGTAAGAAAGTTCTCATCTCTTATGGGAGATGAGATGGTTAGTGGAGAGGAATTGGAAGATGAGCTAATGTTGACAAAGCAACATGGTCTAACACTCATTCTAGCCGTTTTCTTGCAAGGTTTGTTTGATGGAGAATAGGTAGATGACTTAGTCATTTTTGCTTAAGCTTGTTCTAGTAGAAGATGAGAGAAATAGGAAAGGTGTGAGGATGATCATCTTAGAAGGTCTTAATTTATAGGATTATGAAATTATGGAGAAATGTGTTTGATTTGATGTTAAACCATAGAAGAAAGGAGGTTTCTAATGATTTGGAAGGGTTTTTAATGCTAGTCATATAATCTAAGTCAAGCCATACAAGAAGGTTTGAGTGAAGAGAAAAAGATATGCAATAAATGTGTTCTAATGATTGTAGGATCTTGAGAATCAGATCACCCACGGATTACAATGAACCAAATTTTTTGTTCCTTCCTTTATGAAAAAGGGTTTCTTGGGTGAATTTTTGAAATTTGGTGGGAAATGGATATCCTATATGTCTAAGTGTGTTAAACTAGTTCTAATATGGATAAAAAGTAGTAAAAAGTATCCTAGAAGCAAATTATGGTAATTTGGAATGTTGAAATTAGCGAAATTTTGAAAATTACCTAGGGAATCCACGGCACCAATATTTTGCACAGACGGAACCAAAATTTTGGTGCCGTCTGGTCTGCCTGTACAGGTTTGGCGGCACCAAAATTTTCAACAGACGGAACCAAAAAATGGTGCCGTCTGATCCGTGGCGCCCTGAAATCTTCACAGATCGTTTTTTGACCATCGGGGACTTTTCCGAAACCTGAAATTTTTCTTAAAACATATGGCAATAACTATTTCTAGTTAGGAACAGTCAATAACGCATATACAAACATAGTGAAGCATCAATTTTCAACAAGGGCTAATGATTTTCACTTAAAAGTAAAAATGGGTAAAATTTGATAACACCCGTGTGCTATCCCCCTGCATGAACCGGTTAGCATACATCAATGTTTAAAGTTAGTTTATCATACTACGAAGTAAAAACAAACAAATAATATCATACATCATTGTTTCTTGTCTTGTTCCAAACACTCCCTTAAACCTCACTTATCCAACTTTTTGTAAATCTTTGTCATCATCCTTCCAAGGAACTTGAACATCCCCTTGGTTTGCTTGAACTCCGTCATTTCGTTCTCAATCTCGGGAAGAGAGGCATAGTACTCATGAGGTTGTAGTCGAGAGTTGGGGAGACTGTCTTCGGAGCTATTTGATGATGATGATGATGAAGGAGTTGGAGGTTTTGGCCTATTACCTTTTGCCTTAGTCTTGGACACTCGCTCGTCACTCAAGGGCACAAATATGTGAGGGATAAGAGAATAATCTAGTTTCAACCCTTTTGGACTTAGTGGAATGGGTGCAAAAGCTCTATAGAGACGGGTTAGTAGCATCCCGTATGGAAGAGCAACGGAGCCTTGAGTAGGGATATCTACCATTCTCCTAGCAATGTAGTAAGCTAAGTTGAATGGTTGACGAGTGGACAAGTTGTAGAGCATGTGACAAAGGCAAGCATTGATGTGGTCTCTATTTCCTTTGGTGCTAATGACATTGGCTATAAGGAGTTCCTCCCACTTTTTGAATTCAGGCTTGAGCTCATTGAGTTCCATACCGTATGGATCTTGGATGACTTCCTTTCCCGCTCGAGTGACACTGGTTGGTGCTACCCTTTCATTAAAGAGGTGCTCACGAATGACGTCCTTGTCTACCAAAGGAGTTTGGTAGGGAAGAGAGTGGTCATGGATAACATCAAGGATAGTGAGTGACCACTTATCCGAGTAAAGACACGTACCACGGCAAGGAATTCCTAATACTTGAGAAAATTGGTTGAGAGAAATGGAGTAGTCATTTTGATTGATCCTAAACCTAAGAGCCATTTGATTATCCTCCTTTGTGAAAGAGACAACACTAGCATAGAATTCTAGGACAAATTGGTTCATCGATGTCAAGGAGACAATCGAAGTTGATAGTGGCTAGTTCTTGATGGAGATTAGTTCCGTCGACAAAAGAGGAATGAATGGTCCTACCCTCATGGAAATACCTTTTCTCTAGACTCTTAAAGATTTCAACTTGTTCTTTGGTGAGGCCCTTGGTTTTGTGATGTTGAAGGATGTAGTTAAGAGTGTCCTTGTGATCATAAAATTTTGCGGCTACCATGTTTGTTCCTATGAGCAAGAATTTATAAGTTTTAGTAAAAATGAAAAAAAACTTTGCGTTTTTGTTTTAGTGTGTGCCTATATGAAAACAATTTGGAGTTACGGTTATCTCGACTCATTTTATGCACATAATGGTTTTTAGTGGTAGTGTTTGGCAAAAGGCAAGAGATAACCCAAACACTCCTAATTCAATGTGGCTTCATTTGAATATACCCGGGAATGCATATTAGTTATGCATTACCTTTAGTATTCAAGAGACATTATGCAAGTGATGAAAATTACGTTTCTATTTGTATTTAACAATGACAAATTGTTTTCCTACAAGTGAGAAGCTTTTCAAAATTTTGACATGGGGTTTTTGTTTAATTAGGATAATGTCTTATAGTAATTATCTTTTACATAATGGGAAACATGATTAGTTTATGCAATTTGATAATGTAGTTCATGATTTCAGTAACTAGTTATGCATTTTACCAATTGAGTTCATGTTTTGTACAAGAATATACATAATCCCCATGTAATAATTTTGTGCATAAATTAGAATCCTAGACTCAAAATTAAGAGAAGTAATGTAGTTAGGATATTTACAGTGATGTTTTCTTCAGTGATTAGTGGGAGAAGAAGCCTTAATAATGAGTTAGGTATGTTGGTGGTTCGATTTGGTAAAGTGAATTGTGGAGAAGAAGATGTGTTGTCTTTAAAATTATAGCTACTGTTGTCACCACGAACCAAATTTTTGCTTCCGTCCGTTTGGTCTTTTGGTGCCGTGGGAACAGTAGCAGTACTAAGCTAAATTGTTTTGTTTTGGTTATTCTAAGGTTTAGGCTATGTTTTAACTACATGTTTGGTTCCATTAATCCTAATCCAAGTCTAAGAAGATTAAATGGTTCTCATTTGAGAGGTTTAGTTAGGATGTCGGCAATGTTATCTTCAGATGATACTTTCTCAATTGAGATGTTTCCTTTTTGAACATTGTCGCGAAGAAAGTGATGGCGGAATTCAATATGTTTCGTTCGAGCATGTTGGACGGGATTTTTGTTGAGATCAATAGCTCCTTTGTTGTCACAAAGTATAGAGATGTCGTTGAGATGAATTCTGTAATCCACAAGAGCTTGCTTCATCCAAAGAGCTTGTTGACATGCTTTTCCGCTGAGACGTATTCGGCTTCAGTAGTTGAGATAGCTAGAGCCGTTTGTTTATTTTCAAACCATGAGGTGAGACAATGTCCAACAAAATTACAAATACCACTTGTACTTTTTCTATTGACATAGTCACCGGCATGGTCCGAATCGGCATACACTATAGTTTCTACACCCGTTCCTTTGAGATACCATAATCCTAAACATGTCGTTCCCTTAATGTATCTAAATATCCGTTTCAAGGTGATAACGCTCAAAATGAGTATGTTTCTAGTAGCGTTATTGTTGGTTTTGTGTATGATAATCGGCTATATTTACTCATAATTGTTGCAAAAGTGCAAAAGAAGCGTAGTTGTATGTGAATGTAGCAAGGTATTGCAAAAGGTGAAGAAATGAAGATTTTATGCACATTTGGACAATTCCCGAGGAAGGAAGTCAAGTAAGGAAGCTCTTGGACTCAATGATTAGGAAGCGCAATGATTTCTAAGTGTCTACAACAATTAAAGATCAAGTTTCATCTTGGAAATCAGCATCGAAAGCAAAGAAAAAGGCGCGAATCAAGAAAAATTAACCGAAGTCAAAGATTGGGTGTATGAGAGACTCCCAGCCGATCCGTTGGAGCCCGCAACCGATTCGGCTGGACTGATGGTCAAAACGCAACCGGATCGGCTGCGCCGCAACCGATCCGGCTGCGTCGCAACTGATCCGACTGCAAACCCTGAAGTTACACTTTTTAAAATTTAATGTTGCCTTAACTTCTATTAATCATTAGAGGCCGATCATTTCCAGTTAATAACTTGTTAGGGACGTTTTTAGCCTGATAGTTAAGGGTTTTTAGCTATAAAATGAACCTAGACTTAGTAGTCTAGGTGTGACACAACCAAAAGTGTAATAGTTTACACCAAAGCTATTACTAACCCTTATTATTTATCCCAAAAGTCTTGTTACTGCTGTAAAAACGTCCAGGAGGGTGGAGAGACGAATTCTCATCCATTGTTTGATCATTCGGTGTTGTACGGTTAGGCTAGATAATTGGAGGCGTGTGGTTGCTATATTCCACAATTTCTAATTCTTGTAATCAAAAAGCTTAGGTATTCTATTGAACTTGTCATGAATTTATATTCTCTTGAATTATTTGAATTACCTTGTTACTACTTGTGTTTTGTTATGATTGTCATGGAGTAATTCTTGAGTATACTTGTGTGTAAGGATGTAGGAAATCATAGTAGTGTTCTTCTATGAGATGCATGTAAGTGATCTTGTTTAAATGAGTTTGTTGGAAAACTACTAGTCTTGTTTGTTTTGTCGGTAAAACATGTTTAAGAAAAAGGACCGAAACGATTTCTCTTATGTTTTATTCCAAAAAGTTAAGTGACAAACTAGTATGAGGATATGGTGATTGACACTCACCATGTTTACTTATGGAAACAAGACTAGAAATATTTTCATCACGAAAGGTCGAAAGATTCGTAGGAACAAGTTTAATAAGAACCTTTCACAAACAAATGGATTTTCTAAAGGATAATCTTTAGGATAAGGACCGAAAGGATTACCTACATGTTATTGTTCTTAAAATGATTTTACAAAACATAAACCATTGGTTGGAAATCATTTGCTTATGATTTGTGCATCACATCAAGAGTTTACACCAAGCCTTCATGAATACTTTCTATGATTGCCTATAGACTTCACACAAGTATATGTTTCTTAATATTGATTTTCACTAAACTATAATTTTGAGGAAGCCTTGATAAGCTTTCTTGTTACGAGTATTTTAAAACAAATTAAAATGCAAATCTCTTGGGACGATCTCGACTTATCCACCTTTGCTATCGCGAACGAGTATACTTGCTCGTATGTGTTTATAGTAATTGCCAGATAATTCGTGTTTATAAATTTTTAAAACTTGCACACGGAGAGCACATAAAGTTTTTGGCGCCGCTGCCGAGGATTTGAGTGTTTTTTATTTGTTTTGTTTCTGGAAAATTAGTAATATTAAAGTTTGGTTTCAAATTAAGTAAAAAAAATGGTTTTAGGACCAACCGATTCGGCTGCGCGAGCAACCGATCCGGTTGGTCATCTCGGTAAAATTTTGATTTTTGAATTTTCTAGTTTCTAGTTTATCTATTATTTTGTGTTTTAGTTTATAGTTTATTTCTTGTCATTTCTGATTTTTAGGATAGTTTAGAAGATTGTTTATGATTGTTTTTGTCATTTTTAGATTTTTGGTTATATGTCATTTTTAGTTTTATTTAATTTTCTAATTAATATTGTCTTTATTAGAGTAACTATCTAGTTAATTTTCAGTTTTAGCTGTTTAGTTAGTTTTAATGATTAGTTAATTTTATCTAGTTAATGTAGTTTATGGTTAATTAGTATAATTAATGATTTTAATTAGTAAGGGTAATGAGTAGACACACTTATTAGAGTTTAAATTGTAATTAATTGTTTTTAATTAATTTTTAAATAATAAGATTAATTTTATTTCACATAAAAAAAAAATATATTTTTTTGGAAACCGCTCCAACCGATCGTTTGCAGCTCGTAACCCGATCGGCTGGGTGTTTTTGGTTTGAGACTTACCACCAACCGAATCGGTTGGAGGGCCAACCGATCTGGTTGGAGCTCTCGATAAGAATTTTTCCAGTTTTTTAATTTCAAGTTTTAGCCTGTGTTTTTAGTCTTAATAAGTGTCTTTACTTGTTTAGAATATGTTTCTGTAGTTTGTTTTGATTTTTACTAACTCTAACACTAATGATTTGGATGTTTTGTCTTTGGTTTGTTTTGTTTTGTTAGATAGTTTGTTATGGATAGTTTAAGTGGAATTTCCGAGTATCTACGCAACTTGGATGAGATGTTTAAGGACACCGGTAACTCGTTGGAAAAGATTGGGAATATCTTGGAAGAAAGTAAGAAAGACTTGGCTATCGATTCAGAATGTTTGGAAGAAGTTGGAGAAAACACGGTTCAAGTTCCTAAAAAGAATAGGGTCGTGATAGTGTTGAAAGGGTGAGCGCGTGGGATGCTCGATTGAACATGGCTTATGGGGACAACTATATTGTGGACAAAGTCCTTGACAAAATTGGCCACGTTCGTTTGGATTATGAAGCTTATGGGAGAAAAATGGTTAAGAATCTTCGGATTAATATCCATGGTCATATTTTCGAGGCCGATTTTGTAGTTTTGGAAGAAGGGAACGCGGATGAACCGGACGTATGCTTTGGGCAAGATTTGCTTGTGACGACTAAATGTCAATTGGATTTTGCTCTAGGTGAGATGAGAATCAACATTACCGATTTGGAGGAAGAGAAGGAAGTGAATGAAATGTTTGTGGAATTATGTGCAAACATGGAGAAGGAGAATGTATAAATTGTGAAAATGGGAAAGGCTAGTAGAAAAAAACCCTCATCAAATAAACTAACTTCCACCACCTCTACCACCAACAATACCCATGATTACACACCATCACCACCAAATTCACCAAACACCTTCAAACCCTTAACTCAAGACCAAAAGAAAGCCATCCTAGCAAACCTTGAACAAAAATTCCTTGAACTTAACGAGAAGAAACCGGTGATTGAAGTGCTACAAGATTATGTGCTATACCACAAAAAGCTAGATGTGGTTATGTTAGCTAGAGCAAGGTTGGAAGATAAGGATCTTTCGGATGAGGATAGGGATAGGATCTAATTTCGGGGTATGCCATGGAAAGAGAGTGACCCGGGTAACTTCGTTTTGCCTATAAAAGTTAACGGGACCACTCCTGTTTATGCTTTGGCGGATACGGGATCAAGCGTCAACGTTATGCCTTATCCACTGTTCAAGACATTGGGAGCATGGATTGAACCACAACCACAACAACCACCACAACAGCCGGTCAATGTGCCAATGGGCAATGTACCGATGGGTAACGTGCAAATAGGTACGACTAGTATTTTTGACTCAGGTTGGGGAGATTGGAACCTACATTTGAATGAAATTGAGTGTAGGGATATTTGGAGAGATTCGATGATGTTGAGGAACAACTACATAAATGATTATTCGATTCCGTTCTTTCAACACATGGATCAAGAAGCCAATTATGAGTTGTCTCCCTACAACCCACCTAATGTTCCACCATATCCTTTCCCCTACACCTCGTATCCTGGACCGTATCCTTACCCATATCCTGGCTATGCACCATTTCCCGACCCAGTGCCTACGTATGGTAGATTACCCGAGGTTGGAGGATCTAGCTATGATGTTGGAGGATCTTCATCGGGAGTTGGAGGAAAGAGGAAGAAGAGGAGAGTTCATTCGGAGTTTGTGGACGAGCACTATGAGTCCGAAAGTGATGATGATGATGATGAAGGTGATGAGATGAGTGAGGATGACGAATGATCGTGGATCATTCTTTGGATTATGATTTCAAAAACAATGCTTATGTGTGTCGAACAATATTATCTCTATCTCTTAACTATTTCTTTAGGATTATTATCATACTTTGTTTATTTTTATTTTTAAGTAGCGTTTGGATTATTTGTAGTTTGTTTGTTTGTTTTGCGTATTGTGTATATTTTGCAGTTTTGTTTGCAGGATGGATGTGACGAAAACTTATTATTGGTCAATATTTGGAATTGGATAACTCACATGCGTGCCTATGACGCAATATGCATATTGCATATTCTATCCCGTGGTATCTTTTTAACTATTTCTTTTTCCCATTTTCTTTACTTTGAAGTTCATTTTATTACATTGAGGACAATGCAAAACTTAAGTGTGGGGGAGGGAAGAAAATAAGAAAAATGATACGATTTTTAATTTTTTAGTTTTTAGTCTTATTTTTGATTTTTTAGGTAAAGTTCTTGGATTCAAGTAATTAGTAGAAAATTGCCCTTGATTGTCTAGTTGTTTTCACACGTTATTAAGATATATTTAAAAAACAACTTGGGTATTTCAATGGTAAAATAAGGTTTTTGAAATTTTTTGATTTGAACCAAGTTACGAAAGTAATTCATTTTGGATTCGATAGCATTTTCTAGCGCACATTGTAGCCTTTTTCCACTAAATTGTGAGGATTCTTTGTGTATAAAACATATCTTTTTGTTTTATATTCTGCTATGAGTGTGCCGGTGATTATGTCGATTCTAGAACTTGTACTTGTTATGCATTACGGTTAAAATCACTCTCGAGTGATAAAAATATGTTCAAATGAAAAGAGGCATCGTAGCATTTAACCCAAATGGCCTTCCATTTTACATCTAATATATTTTGCTAACCACATCGGTTAGTTAACCACTTTATATGGACCCATTTGTTAGTGCTTATTTTTAGCACTAGATACCCTTAGTTACACCCTTCGAGCCATCCTTTTCGTTTTTGATAAATCCAGAAAAATACAAAAATATTTTAAACCTTAAACCTTAGCCAACCCATGTCATTGTCTATTGGTTTTTTGCTAGTTGTTTGGAGTGTTAGATTGTTTTTTATGATTATGAAGAAGCTATACTTTGTCATTTGTGTGTACCATTCTCCAACAAAGATGAAGGAGACGTCTTTCTCATTTGTATTTTTGTGGTGTATGCTTATACTAAGTGTGGGGGAGTTGAAAAAAAAGTTATGGTTATAGCCAATGTGCTATATGGAGTATATTGATTAGCCAATGAGCTAAATTGAGTTATATATGTTTGGAGATCGATATGTGAAGAAGAGGAAAATATAAACATTTTCGGGATTGTGGTTTGTGTGATTGCTAGCAACATGGAGGTTTAGACTTGACTTTATTTTTCTTTTAAAACCAATTTCATAAACCATCCCATGCCTTATCCATTCCATTTATAAACCCAAAACCTTAACATTATAACCCGAATAAAAGCCCTCTTTGATGAATTTATTTTATTTGTCTTGATACTTGTACAAGCTTATGGTAAAAAAACATTGATCATGACTAGGCATTGAGTGATTTACATATACCCACCAATATATGAGTGTTGAGTGAATTCTTAAAAATCATTCGTGAGGTGTTTAGTTATGTTATCTAAAGTTATTTGGTTCATTTTAAAATTTTCACATATTAATAGCAAATTAACAATTATTTCTCTTGAGATGATTGTTAGATTTTTTAACCACGGTATCTGATAACGCTACACGCGTCGTTCGGGGTCAAGGAAACTTCCTTTTCTTCGAGCAAGTTTTATAACACCCTAGGCAGTGAACCTAATCGTTGTAGTGTAGTAATTAGGGTAAGCCACGGGTATTGATATCGTTCTCTAGGGGAATAGGAATGCTAGTAAGGAGTTACTACGCTAAGGTTAAGGTTGAGGAAGATTATTTTTTTATCTTTTTACGTTTTATGAAAGGGAAAGGTACGAATCTCGGGTATTGGATTTGGGGGGTTGGTATTTCTACCGATTACTCTACTATTATCTAATTATCTAAACTAAGGTTGTGGGAGTCTATGTCTAATTAATGTGTGCTCGTATGATAGTTTAAAGATGTGTTTACTTAGGTTGTACTACTCCTTAATTATCTACTATTGATGGTTGAGTTGTCACGTCCTTATTCCTAGTTGCGTTGTGTGTCGAAAGTTGTAGGGTATGCGTTTCTCCCTAACTATTTGAACTTACCAAAGGGTCTCGTCTACAAACCCACTAGGGATGATAAACTCCTACTCTAAGGCGCTCTTTGGATGGTTTAGCCTACAACTACTCAGGTAATTATATTCTAAGGTTCACAAAGATGAATCAAGCATTAAGTACACAACGAATGACCTATCGCATTACTAGATCATTAATCAACTAAGATAAGAAACAACCAATCAATATTCAATAATTAAGTTTCATACTTCCTAAGCAAACACACAAATAAATTAGCCGGACATGGAGAACATGCAAGCATACACACAAATAATCAACGACATAATTGAATTAATGAAGTAAAGACTTATCTTGATGTAAGATAGGGTTTAAAACCCTAAAATACTGTACAAGACACCTTAGGTTCGGTTTTAGGTTTTTACTCCAAAGACTCTCCACAAAAGACTGAAAAATTCGGATTCTATATATAAGATTACAATTGCGACGGCGTCACCTTATGTTTAGTGACGCCGTCGTGTCGCCGTCATTAGGGTTTCGTCTTGGCCACGTTAACCTTGCGACGGCGTCACCTTATGTCCGTGACGCCGTCCTCTTCAGCTTCTGAAGTCGTCTGGATTATATCTAGGCCGTATGAGTAGTGACGGCCTACTCTTTTACAACTGGACGTCGTCGCTTGAAAATACGACTTTTGGGTTCTGGACCGTCACAATAATTTTGGGACGGCGTCGCCATTAGCACCTGACGCCGTCGCCTTCTACTTTCAGCAACTGTGAGTGTCTCGATTTTGACTTTGGCCATTTTCTTCATATATTCGCGCCTTTTCGTCCAAATAAGTGCCATTCCAGCATTTTGCCTTCAAGAGACCTAAAAAGTGAAAAGGAACGATATTAAGCAATAACGGATACAAAAGTGATCAAATAAGGACTAAAACGACCCCTCAAAATGGTACCTTTTAAAACCTTATCAAATATCCCTACACTTGTTATTTGCTTGTCCTCAAGCAAATGTGCTTTTAGCCAATTAATTTATAAGTTAGGGGTCATGAAGCATTAATTCAAAACGATCCACAACACATATAAGCCCCGCAAAAGTCATAACAAGCACGGAAATTACATACTAGCACCTCACATGGGGTGTTTGGATACTCACATCTCTCTCGGGTGTATATATGAAATATAACAAAATAGGAAATGGAAGATAAACACTCATTAACCGGTCCTAGTACATAGATTACCATAGGCTTGAGAATAGATCAAGCCTTCATCGCTTTGGCGTAAGCACCTAGGAAAGACTATCAAAGAGGTCTTTTAAAGGGTTGTAATGTTAGGCTTACGGTAGGGAAATAAGGGTTTGGTGGGATAGGCTATTTAGTGGTGGCAAGTCAAAAATCTCTATGTTAAATGCATATAAAGAATGGCGTTGCTAAGCCAAGACTCGACACTCTAAAACTCTAGGTAACGGAAATAAACAAACATAAATTTAAAAGATAGATGTAGGATGGTAACCCGTTTTTTTTTTTCTTTTTTTTTTTTTTTTTTTTTTTTTTTTTTTTTTTTTACACTCTATTTTTTTTTCTTTTTCTCTTTTTCTATTTTTTTTCGACTTTTTTTTCCCATACACTTTTACTCTACCATCCTCTACGATAACATCAAAATACTAGGGATTTACAGGCATATCCCTACACTTGAGTTTTTATTACTCTAACACTAATTTGACCCGATTTGAAAAGATCAAAACACTTGAGGTACATTATTACGCAAACAAAGGGAATTTGAATTTAACGTTCCCTTCCCGTCATTTCATAAACTTTAACTTTTCCCATGAATCCCAATCGTCCCAAAACTGTATACAAAGGATATGACTCGACTTAGCAACTTATGCAAGCAACTAGATAATTGAACTAAGGGTTTAGGGTGATAACAAACATTTGCACTAAAAGTGAGTGCATAAGGGGTAGGCTAAGGCGATTTGGGTGTATATTTGGGGGTGGGGTGTAAACAATGCTCTTCATTGATATTTCGGAAAAACCGAAACATCACGAGAACCGCGAAAAGGATAGGCTCTGAGGGGTTAACTAGGGGTATCGTGTACTAAAGATGAGTACAACGCAAAGGGTGTGGGGGAATTACTCAACCGATGTGGAAGAAGTAATTATATTACGGGTATCAAACAAGGGTTATCCTAATGCCTCTTATCATTTAGTTATTCCTAACTACACAAGTGTAGTCTCACTTGCGATCTCGGAATGCATCACAAAACAAGTTCTAGAATCTAATATACTACCGGTTCACACTCTAAGCATTGAAGATGAATGCTTTAATTCCTACTAATCTAAGGGCGATCCTCACATTTTGGTGGAATTTGGGTGGTAAAGGGTTTTTGTGCTAGTCATGCAACTTCCTATCCATGAGACGCTTTTGTTAAGACTAATGGCCCACTCCTATATGTCATGAAAAATTTTAAATTTGGTGCCAAAATTACCCTAACCGACATTTTCTCATGGTTTATTACACAATCACAATTGGACAAAGCAAATAGTCAAGGATAAGCATAGTTTCAATGTTCCCGTTTTATTTTCCCTCCCTACACTTAAACTGAACATTGTCCCCAATGTTCCTCGAAAGTATCAAAGTTATGATAAAAGAAGGTAATTAAAAACGAAAGAAATTAATACTCCCCTGATTAGCTCGGTAGGATCCGTGCAAAGTGGTGGTTAAATCCTTTTCAAGAAGAATTATTGCGTGAAAAGCTCCTCCAATCTTATGTAACTTCTTCTTGACAAACTAAACCTGCACACTTGAAGAAAACAAACGAAACCTTCGCGTAAAATCGGCGGTAATAATATATATAAGACTCGATTTAAACTAGGATATAATGCTTGTGGAATGGATGTTTACAGAATTTCTAAGAAAATTAAGACCTGGAAAATTCCAAAAATTTATAAGTAGCTCAGAAAACGAGAAAAAAGTAATCAGATGTTTTTACTCCTTCCTGACGCCGTCAGGTTGCAATCCTGACGCCGTCAGGTTATCCTGACAAAAACTGGTCTGCGATTTTCTGGAAAAAATTCTGGAAAATTTACATCTTTAGAATCTGGAAAAATTTCTGCAAAAACATCCATTATGACTCGATACAAGCATTTGACTCGAACAAACAAACATAAATATCTTTTAGTTAATTGTTATTCTCATGTTTACGTTTCTTTTGAAAACGTGTGTAATCCTCCCTACACTTATCCCTTATGTAAAATACCTTTATATGCAATTAAGACGAGGTTAAAAACAAAATAAAGCATTTTTACAAATTTAAACATGAGGATAAACAATTAATAAAAGATATATGACACTAACAAGCAAACAATTAAGCATGGGTTGCCTCCCACGAAGCGCTTTTCTTTATTTAAGAGTCTTGTAGCTAGACTCATAGTCGTGCTCCTACGTTTTCTCATTACCGCCCTCTTGACGGTTTCTAATAGGGGATTCCATGTTGTAGAAGTGCCCTAAAATGCGCTTCTCTAAGAGTTCATCCTCTCCCCAATCGGTCCTATATTCCGGTCCTAGGCTCAAGCAATCCTTATAGAATCCGAAAATCTTAGCCATAACATAATCAACACCTTTTTCCCTATCCTCATCATTCCTATAATAGACCGACAGTTTAAGTTCCTTTTCATCATTAGAGAGTGATGAAAACTTCTCAATCTTAAACGGCATTTGGTAAGCTATGTCATCGGTCTCATTCTTGAATCGCACTACTCCTAACGAGGGGTCATAGGTCATCCTGGTGCTTTCTATGAAAGGTTTTCCTAGAATAACGTGGGACAAGCTAGGGTCTATGGCCGTGCTAATATCCTCCACAATTATGAAGTCCGTAGGAACCGCGAAACTACCTACATACACAGGCAATCCCTTAATTCTACCAAGAAAATTGCAACTAACATTAGGATCATTGGGGTCTTGCCTAGTTGGAATAGGCTTCTTCAATATCCAATTGTAGTACGTGCTAGTCATTATGTTGATTGGGGACTTGCGATCAATGTAGGCTTTTGCCACAAAAAGGTGTCCTATGACACATGGTATGTTAAGATTCCAAGGGTTCCCGAACTTGATTCGAGGACTTTTCCTAACATACATGTGACGGAGGTCACGCACTAAGTGAGGGTGGCGAGATAGTTCTTCTTCCGTAGGAAATTTGTTGAAATAGTCAATGTCTACTTCATCTACTTCCTCGGGTATTTCATCATCCACAAGTGTATAGTCCTCTTCGTCATTTGTTTCATCAGGTTCAACTAAGGCGATGGTATTGACGAATTGGACATGCTTAGTTAGCTTGCTTGGATCCTTAATCTCTATACCTGAAGGCTCGGGAGTTGAGATAGCACTAACCTTCTTATCACTATTAGCTATGGCTTTCAAAAGGTTGTCTATTTTCCTATCCATCTCGGCTTGTTGATGGTTAAAGCGGTCCGAGAGCTTAGCCATTTGGGTTTCTTGGGATGCAACTAGGTTTTGCAACATCCCTTCGACGTTTTGTTGGTTAGGACCGTTAGGTGGGGGCCATGAGAAATCATTGGAGGTGAATTCTTTGGTTTGTCCCCATTAGAAGTCGGGCTTGTTTTTCCATGCTTCACGGGTTTCATTGAAATTCCTAGGTCCTGGTGTTGTAGGGAATCTTCCTCCCGCTCCATTAATACGCGAGGATGCGTAGACAACAGAAGCGTGTTCGGGGGATCGGGTGCTAGTGCGCATGTTATGAGGATCACAAAACGGCTCGCACGAGGAAGAAACTTTATTCACATGGTGTGAAGACTTAGGATTTTCGTAGGAACTCATGAGGAATTTAACTTGATCTTCAAGTTCGATCATCCTACGGTCGGGAGGAGGCAAGGAGATTGCCTTAACGGTTTTGGGCAGCTCACGGGGGTCATCCCAACTTTCGTTGTCATAGAGGGCGAGGTCCTCTATTATTTACCATGATTCTTCTGCGGTGAGATCACTAAGTTTTCCACCGGCCGCTTGGTCAATGGATCGCTTAGTGGGGAAGTTGACATGATCATAAAAAATTTGGACTTGGAGCCAAAGATCAATGCCGTGATGAGGGACTTTATGAAGTAAGTCCTTGAATCGGGTCCATGCTTCGTAAAGAGATTCACCTTGACGTTGTTGGAACATCAAGATGTCATTCCTAATCTTAGTGGTTCTCCCCGGTGGGAAAAATTGAGCAAGGAAGCGAGAGGTAAGATCATCCCAACTTGAGATGGAGCCGGCGGGAAGTCGCTCAAGCCAATTACTAGCTTGGTCCCGTAGAGAGAATTGGAAGAGACGTAGGCGCGTGGTCTCCCGAGTAGTAGCATCAAGGTCGATGGAATCGACGATTTTGAGGAAATCCCTCAGATGCTGATTTGGATCTTCGGAACGAAGTCCATGGAATGCACATCCGTTTTGCACCAATCGGATGGTGTCGGATCGCAGGGCCGTAGTTTGGGCTTGGTCGGGAAGCTCAATGGTGTTCCTATAGCCTAGGTGGCTTGGTCTTGAGTATTCACCAAGAGTACTGGCTCTTGGCGGGTCATTTGGTGGTGGGTTGATGAATGGTAGTGGGTTATCACCTTCCATGATGAAAAGTGATGGGGTTACGAACAAAGGTTACGAAGAAGGGGGATAGACTAAGAGAAAGCTAAAAAATGAGAAAAAAAAGTTTACTTGATAGGAATCAAGCAAAGAAACCTAAACGAGGTGGACTACTAACTAGCTATTCTATTCCCCGGCAGCGGCGCCAAAAACTTGATAACGCTACACGCGTCGTTCGGGGTAAAGGAAACTTCTTTTTCTTTGAGCAAGTTTTATAACACCCTAGGCAGTGAACCTAATCGTTGTAGTGTAGTAATTAGGGTAAGCCACGGGTATTGATATCGTTCTATAGGGGAATAGGAATGCTAGTAAGGAGTTACTACGCTAAGGTTAAGGTTGAGGAAGATTATTTTTTTATCTTTTTATGTTTTATGAAAGGGAAAGGTACGAATCTCGGGTATTGGATTTGGGGGGTTGGTATTTCTACCGATTACTCTACTATTATCTGATTATCTAAACTAAGGTTGTGGGAGTCTATGTCTAATTAATGTGTGCTCGTATGATAGTTTAAAGATGTGTTTACTTAGGTTGTACTACTCCTTAATTATCTCCTATTGATGGTTGAGTTGTCACGTCCTTATTCCTAGTTGCGTTGTGTGTCGAAAGTTGTAGGGTATGCGTTTCTCCCTAACTCTTTGAACTTACCAAAGGGTCTCGTCTACAAACCCACTAGGGATGATAAACTCCTACTCTAAGGCGCTCTTTGGATGGTTTAGCCTACAACTACTCAGGTAATTATATTCTAAGGTTCACAAAGATGAATCAAGCATTAAGTACACAACGAATGACCTATCGCATTACTAGATCATTAATCAACTAAGATAAGAAACAACCAATCAATATTCAATAATTAAGTTTCATACTTCCTAAGCAAACACACAAATAAATTAGCCGGACATGGAGAACATGCAAGCATACACACAAATAATCAACGACATAATTGAATTAATGAAGTAAAGACTTATCTTGATGTAAGATAGGGTTTAAAACCCTAAAATACTGTACAAGACACCTTAGGTTCGGTTTTAGGTTTTTACTCCAAAGACTCTCCACAAAAGACTGAAAAATTCGGATTCTATATATAAGATTACAATTGCGACGACGTCACCTTATGTTTAGTGACGCCGTCGTGTCGCCGTCATTAGGGTTTCGTCTTGGCCACGTTAACCTTGCGACGGCGTCACCTTATGTCCGTGACGCCGTCCTCTTCAGCTTCTGACGTCGTCTGGATTGTATCTAGGCCGTTTGAGTAGCGACGGCCTACTCTTTTACAACTGGACGTCGTCGCTTGAAAATACGAGTTTTGGGTTCTGGACCGTCACAATAATTTTGGGACGGCGTCGCCATTAGCACCTGACGCTGTCGCCTTCTACTTTCAGCAACTGTGAGTGTCTCGATTTTGACTTTGGCCATTTTCTTCATATATTCGCGCCTTTTCGTCCAAATAAGTGCCATTCCAGCATTTTGCCTTCAAGAGACCTAAAAAGTGAAAAGGAACGATATTAAGCAATAACGGATACAAAAGTGATCAAATAAGGACTAAAACGACCCCTCAAAATGGTACCTTTTAAAACCTTATCAGTATCGAGACCATTGAAATCGATTTTCGCAAATGTTAGACCTACTCGAGGGCGAGTAGAACTTAAGTATGGGGGAATTTGATAACGCTCAAAATGAGTATGTTTCTAGTAGCGTTATTGTTGGTTTTGTGTATGATAATCGGCTATATTTACTCATAACTGTTGCAAAAGTGCAAAAGAAGCGTATTTGTATGTGAATGTAGCCAGGTATTGCAAAAGGTGAAGAAATGAAGATTTCATGCACATTCGGACAATTCCCGAGGAAGGAAGTCAAGTAAGGAAGCTCTTAGACTCAATGATTAGGAAGCGCAATGATTTCTAAGTATCTACAACAATTAAAGATCAAGTTTCGTCTTGGAAATCAGCATCGAAAGCAAAGAAAAAGGCGCGAATCAAGAAAAGTCAACCGAAGTCAAAAATTGGGTGTATGAGAGACTCCCAGCTGATCAGTTGGAGCCCGCAACCGATTCGGGTGGGCTGATGGTCAAAACGCAACCGGATCGGCTGCGTCGCAACCGATCCGACTGCGAACCATGGAGTTACACTTTTTATCATTTAATGTTGCCTTAACTTCCATTAATCATTAGAGGCCGATCATTTCGAGTTAATAACTTGTTAGGGACGTTTTTAGCCTGATAGTTAAGGGTTTTTAGCTATAAAATGAACCTAGACTTAGTAGTCTAGGTGTGACACAACCAAAAGTGTAATAGTTTACACCAAAGCTAATACCAACCCTTATTATTCATCCCAAAAGTCTTGTTACTGTTGTAAAAACGTCCAGGAGGGTGGAGAGACGAATTCTCATCGATTGTTTGATCATTCGGAGTTGTACGGTTAGGCGAGACGGCGTGTGGTTGCTATATTCCACAATTTCTAATTCTTGTAATCCAAAAGCTTAGGTATTCTATTTAACTTGTCATGGATTTCTATTCTCTTGAATTATTTGAATTACCTTGTTACTACTTGTGTTTTGTTATGATTGTCACGGAGTAATTCTTGAGTATACTTGTGTGTAAGGATGTAGGAAATCATAGTAGTGTTCTTCTATGTGATGCATGTAAATGATCTTGTTTAAATGAGTTTGTTGGAAAACTACTAGTCTTGTTTGATTTGTCGGTAAAACATGTTTAAGAAAAAGGACCGAAAGGATTTCTCTTATGTTTTATTCCAAAAAGTTAAGTGACAAACTAGTATGGGGATATGGTGATTGACACTCACTATGTTTACTTATTGAAACAATACTAGAAACATTTTCATCACGAAAGGTCGAAAGATTCGTAGGAACAAGTTTAATAAGAACCTTTTACAAAAAAATAGATTTTCTAAAGGATAATCATTAGGATAAGGACCTAAAGGATTACCTACATGTTATTGTTCTTAAAATGATTTTACAAAACATAAACCATGGGTTGGAAATCATTTGCTTATGATTTGTGCATCACATCAAGAGTTTACACCAAGCCTTCATGAATACTTTCTATGATTGCTTATAGACTTCACACAAGTATATGTTTCTTAATATTGATTTTTACTAAACCATAATTTTGAGGAAGCCTTGACAAGCTTTCTTGTTACGAGTATTTTAAAACAAATTAAAACACAAATCTCTTGGGACGATCTCGACTTACCTACCTTTGCTATCGCGAACAAGTATACTTGCTCGTATGTGTTTATAGTAATTGCCGGATAATTCGTGTTTATAAATTTTTAAAACTTGCACATGGAGAGCACATCACAAGGCTTTTAAGTGTGATGCTTTGGGATCTTCTTGAAAGCGAGCACATAGACAAACACTAAACATAATGTCTGGTCTACTAGCCGTGAGATAAAGTAGGCTACCGATCATTCCTCTATATTTAGTGTTATCTATCGATTCACCTTCCTCATCCTTGGCGAGTTTTGTGTCCGAGGACATGGGTGTTTTAGTTGGTTTTGAGTCTTCAAGACCAAATTTCTTAAGCATATATTTTATGTATTTAGATTGTATAAAGAATATGCCATCTTCTAGCTGTTTAATTTGAAGTCCTAGAAAGAAGTTTAACTCACCATCACACTCATCTCAAACTCGTCGTGCATGATTTTAGAAAAATCATCACATAGCTCTTGACAAGTTGATCCAAATATGATGTCATCAACGTATATTTGAACTATGATAATGTGTGATTCCGTTTTCTTGGTAAAGAGAGTATTATCTACTAATCCCATGGTGTATTTGTGTTCCACTAAGAAAGTCTTAAGCTGATCGTACCAAGCTTTTGGTGCTTGCTTAAGTCCGTATAATGCCTTCTTAAGTTTGAAGACATGATGTGGTTTTTCAAAGTCGGTAAAACCGGGAGGTTGAGCAACATATACTTCTTCGTTAATGAACCCATTTAGGAATGCACTTTTAATATCCATTTGAAATAATTTAAAGTCATGAGCACATGCATATGCAAGTAAGATTCTAACAGACTCGAGCGTAGCTACCGGTGCATAAGTTTCGTCGTAATCAATCCCTTCTTGTTGATTATAACCTTGTGCCACAAGCCTAGCTTTGTTTCTAGATACTACACCGTTTTCATCCATTTTATTTCGAAAAACCCATTTCATTCCAATTATAGTTTGATTTTTAGGCTTTGGAACTAATTTCCAAACATCATTTCTAACAAATTGGTTTAGCTCTTCTTGCATAGCAATTACCCAAGATTCATCTTTTATAGCTTCGTTTATGTTTTTCGGTTCAATGGTTGATTCAAAGCAAAAGTAGTTACTTTGATTTTTGGCTTGTGATCTTAATGTTCTCTGATTTAGTTGTCCTATGACTTTTTTAAAGGATGACTTTTGGATTCTTTGATGTTTATAATTTCATTATTTAATGGTTCATCCTCCTTGTCATTTTTAATTATTTCTTGACTTTCAACAAGTTGACTTTCAACTAAGTCATCATCTACCAAAGGTGATGTCTTAGAGGGAGGTGGACTTTCGTCGAATGTTATGTACAACGATTCCTCGACTCTCATTGTTTCTGTGTTTAAAACTATGTATGCTTTGGTAGTTTGTGATTAACCAAGAAACACACCTTCATAAGACTTTGGGTCAAATTTGGTGAGATAGTCTTTGATATTAAGAATGAAACATTTACATCCAAACACTCTAAAATATCCTAAAGTTGGCTTTTTGCCTTTATATAATTCATATGGTGTTTTGTTCAAGAAAGGACGTATTAAAACTCGATTTAAAATGTATGTAGAAGTATCAACGGTTACACCAAAACTTTTGAGGTATGTTTTGTTCATTTAGCATTGTTCTACTCATTTCTTGAATAGTTCTATTTTTACGTTATACAACTCCATTAGATTGGGGTGTTCGAGGAGCCGAGAAGTTATGTGTTATACCATTTGTATCACAAAAGTTTCCAAATTGTGGTTCATTGTCGAACTCGCGACCATGATCCGTTCGGATCGACACAATGTTAACACCTAGTTGATTTTAAATTTTCTTACTAAGTATTTCAAATTTATCAAAAGCTTCATTTTTAGTTTTCAAAAACATTGTCCAAGTGAACATTGAGTAATCATCTACAATAACTAAAGTGTAGAGGTTCCCTCCATAGATTCTTATAGCGGATGGACCAAACAAGTCCATATGCAAAAGATCTAGGCATTTAGATGTGGAAACCATGTTTTTAGCTTTATGACTACTATGAATTTGTTTACCTATTTTGCAAGCGTCGCAAAAGTGTTGATCATATTTCAATTTTGGTAGGTTTCTAACTAGCTCTTTTGAGGATAGATTTTGGATGAGTCTCATATTAGCATGACCTAATCTTCTATGCCAAAGAGTAGAGTTATCATCTAAGGTTGTTAGGCATAGTTTGTCATTAGATGTTCTATCTATTTTCATGACATATATGTTATTTTTCCTAACTCCTTTAGCTATGGTGATACCATCTTTTAGTATTTTACTACCATTTTCTTCAAATAGTACTTTATACTTTTTATCACATAGTTGGTTAATACTAAGTAGATTAAATCCTAACCTATCAACATGAGCAACATTTTCAATAGTTATGGAGTTATGAGTGATCGTACCTTTGCCAATGATTTTGCTTTTGAAATTGCTACCAAAAGTGACATTACCTCCATCATGATCTTGATATGTTGAGAAGAGGCTTTTGTTTCCCGTCATGTGTCTTGAGAATCCACTATCTTTTATCCATTCATCAGGTTCTAATCCAACTTTCAAGCATACCTATGACACAAATAACTCAAGCGTTTGGACCCCAATATCTCATGGGTCCGTTTGGATTAAACATACCATTTACTTGGTTCATGTATGGAAATGATGGGTAAGGGTTCCATGGCATGTAAATTGGAGTTTGATATGGTCTAAGGTAGTTTTGATTCCAACCGGTATGTTGATAGTTGGGTTGTATGTTGTAGTTGCTCTTGGGAAAGGGGCGTTTGGCAATAGGTGTTTTAGGTCGTTGTTGAGTAGTTTTAGATCTAAATTCATTTCTAGCAAGTCCTACTCCTAATGTAACAACAGGTTTTAGTTTAACAATATCCTTGGTTTTCTTTGTTACCTTGACAAACTCACTATGGTCCGTTTTGCAAACATTTTGTCCTACTGCAGAAGCCACGACACCAAATTTGTCAACGGACGGAACCCTATTTTTGGGTCCGTCTGGTCCGTGTTGTACTGCAACAGATGTGACATTTTGTTTGTCTTTTTCGGCCATTTTGGTTTGACTATTTGAAATTTGTACTTCATTAAAACCTAATCCACTTGTGTTTCCTGGTATTTTTTGAATTCTTACTATTTCATCGGCATAAGAAATGTTTTTGTTAAATCTTTTAAATTTAGAGTTATGTTCAATGAGAATTTCTTGTGTGAGTTTTAGCTTTTCTATTTCAAGACTAAGCGCTTGGCATGGTTTGCAACCATCGTCATTTTCTTTCCCCTTTTTTAATCGTTTTGCCTTTTCTTTTAACTCAGAAATTTCGTTTTCTAAAAATTCCTTTTTAGTCTTTAAAAACTTGTTTTTAGTTATGATTTTTAAGCTAAGCTCACATAATTGATTATATCGTTTTTGCAAAGTGTCATCATCAATAGAAGAATAAGATGGGTCGGAATGTACCTCATTTGATTCATGTGCCATTAGAGCGATCTCATCCTTGCTTGATTCTTCATCATCCTCACTATCACTCCAAGCACCACTTACAAAAGCTTGATGAGTTTTTCTTTTAGGTGGCTTGGGGCAATCTCCTATTAGATGACTTGTATCACCGCATCTAAAGCACTTCCTTTCACCTTTTCCCTTTTTGTCGTCTCGGTCTTTTCGGAATGGCTTCTTTTCATCTCGGGGTTGCCTTACGAACTTTCCTCTTCTTCTAAAGAACTTTTTGAAATCTCTAATGGCCATAGCATACTCCTCATCTTCACTACCCGAGCACGATTCGTCATCATCACTAGATTCCATTCTTGCCTTTAGTGCAACGGATTTGACTTTCTCTCTTTTTCCTTTGATGATCTCCGAATCTTTCTCCATCACCATTTCGTGTACTTTGAGGTTTCCAATTAGCTCGTCAAGTGACATTATTGAGAGATCTTTTGATTCCTGAATAGCCGTTACTTTTGCTCTTCACTTCGGATGGAGTGCTCTAAGAAATTTCCTGACAAAGTCTTACTACGAAAAGTTTCATCAAGTGCTTTAAGAGAAGTAATAATAGTATTAAAGCTAGAAAATCCACAATCAATGGTTTCATCTTCAGGGATAACAAATTGTTCATATTGTTGAACAAGAAGATCAATTTTGTTATCCTTGACTTGTGAATTTCCTTGGTGTGTAATAATTTAAGATTCCCAAATCTCTTTTGCGGTTTCACACATAAAAATTATTTCATATTCTTTTCTAGGTAAAGCATTATAAAGCATCATTTTAGCTTCATTATTTTTAGCTATTAGTTTCTTTTGATCATCACTAGAAATATCTTTTGTTGTAGGACTAAAGTCTCCTATAATGATAACAAACCAAATATCTATATCTTTTGACTTTACATATGTTTCAAAACGGTTTTTCCAATAGATAAATCCATTGCTTTCAAAGAGTGGTAGTCTTTGCATAGATTGCCCTTTTTTAAAGTTTTCGGAATCCATGGATCGTTTCAAGTTTATAAAATACAATATATTTTAGAAATTCTTGAGCAACGAGGCTCTGGTACCAATTGTGAAAAACTAGAAGGGGGTTACCGATTAAAAAATTTGTTTTGAAACTTATTGTAATGATCAATTGATATTGATCAAAGATATGTTAGTAAATAACAAACAATATGCAAGCAATATATAAAGAGTAAATAAGGAAAGAAACAATCAAACCACGACAAGTTGTTTATAGTGGTTCGGTCTACAAGGACTCTTTTTCCTTGCCCTACTCCACTCCCCGAGTCTCCAACTCGAGAGTTTAACTTCACTAGTCAACAAGCTCCTTTCACCGGTGGAGAAACCTTTACACTTCGCTTACACACTATTTCCGACACTAAGCTAGATGTTGAGTTCTTTTGCAAGGGTACAAACACTCCCACACACAAGGTATTTTAAGGACTAGAATAATAACCACTCACACTAACAAGTTTAAGCTGGTTTGG
This sequence comes from Chrysanthemum seticuspe, assembly GCA_019973895.1. NCBI lineage: Eukaryota > Viridiplantae > Streptophyta > Magnoliopsida > Asterales > Asteraceae > Chrysanthemum > Chrysanthemum seticuspe. Next base: position 239,539,603 of record BPTQ01000001.1, on the reverse strand, counting down.
TACAACAATGATGTATGAACAAGACTAGATCATACAACAATATAACAAACAAGACTTCCAACTATTTGTTGAAGCTTGAATATGCCTTGATCTTCTTTGCTACAAAAGAGGATCACTATAATGATATGAAACTGAGTTAGAAATGTTAGAGAGAAGGAATGTATGTGATTATGCTAGAAAGGGATGAAAAAACAACTTGGGTTGACTTGCTATTTATAGCCAAAACAACCTGATGTCACGACGGACCACGGAACCATAAAAATGGTTCCGCCAGTGTAACGTTTTGGTGCCTCCAGGTCTGACAGCAAGATTACCAAAGTCAACCAAATCTAGCCAAGATCATGTAAGATATGTAGAGTCCAAATCCACACAAAATATCTTATGAAATCCTCTAGAGATTTCAATGATGCACCGCATGATGTCATATGTTGTTTTCTATTTTTAGAAATATGTTAAATGTAAATACATATGTAATGTTTTGTTTTAAGAAACTAAAACATGCTTGATCTAAAAATGTTAACATACATTATGGTTTAGAGAGATATCAAAGTTAATTGATATATGACTAATCAAAATGTAAATGCTTGAGTGATGAAGATTTTATTTAAGGAAAGCTTGTATTAATATTTATTAATCTTGACAAGCTTTATGCTTTACAAAAATTAAATTTACTTTTGTCGTTAACAAAACTTAGGTAAAGATCATAAAATATAAATAACGTTTAATGACGATATTTGTATTAACATCATTGTTGCTCGGGGTTTTTTCAGGTGATTACAATATACATAAATTAGCTGAGAAAATATGAATCATAATTGTTTGAGCTATTTTTTTTTAATTATTGTGGTAATTAAATGAAATATTTGTTGGTTATATATTTTTGAATGATTTGTTGGTGAGCGAATACAGTTTATTTTAAACGAATTTTGTTTCCTTTATTGAATTGTTAAAAAGGTGATTGTTGGTTTTCATAAGATTTTTTTACTGTTAACCATCATAAGAATGTTGTGGTAAATATGGATCTTCGTTATTCATTTTGTTATGTTTTATATTGTTTAGATTTGATGTGTCATACGCGGTTGTGGTCATGGTTTTAACTAAGTTATATGTGTACATTATTTATTATTTATAGTTTTGAGATAAGGAAGATATGAAATTAGTTTGGGGGTTTTCGTTTTTGAATTGACTATAGATAAGAAGACTATAACTTCACTAACCGTGATGCAAGAGGAATGTGTATCCCATAGATGGCATTGAATATTTTTATATTTGATAGTATTAGCTATCTAGCATAATATGTATAGAGGGAACCAAATGACCCATTCAATCGTAAAGGAGGACCACTAGCATACCATGGGGTTCCACATCATAAGATGACACAAGTGTCATATGATTAAATAGTTTACATTTTGCCATAATATGATGTTGAACGTTCAGTAACAAGTTTTTATTTAAAATTTTCAGATGGCTGCATAACTAGAGGTTTTAGAGGGAAGTTCAAGCAATTCCAAATGATGGGTACACGTGAGGCATCTCCTATGATAGCCAGTTCTTTGGTGATAGTCCCAGTTAATTTTTAAGATTCTAGAAGGTTGAGTGGCCAGAGTAGTGGGGAAGTTGTGTGCTTTTTTCATTGACGGTGTAGGATGATATATCGTGATCTAGGTGAAGTTCTATTATAGCTTTTTTCATTGACGATGTAGGATGATATACTAGTATGAATAAAGATAACAATTGTTTGTTCTTCTCTGAAACGTATTTAGAATCGAGATTATCATAAAATGTTTTGAACTTAAATCAATTTCTTTTACTTCCAGGTTATGCTGGATACAGTTGGTGCTGAGATGCATGTTGTGAACAAGAGTGAGAGGGCCATTTCCCTTCAACAGGATGATAATGTTATCCTGACCCCTGAAAATGGCCAGGAAGCTTCTTTTCAAGTACTACCAATCAACTTTGATGGACTTGATAAGTATGCTCGTGCACATACATAATACTATTATCTATATTGCCTTTCATTTAATTAAATGATGTCGACCATCGATATCAACCTGTAGCTTAATGAATGTTGGTGCTCTTAGGCTGTGTTAAGTTCGAAATACTATCTGAAATCCACCATACAAGTTTTTGGAGACTTCTATAGGCTTATGTGATTATTTATTTGGTGCTTGCAGGCTGTCAAGAAGGGAGACATTATTTTTGTTGGTCAGTGCTTGTTTACTAGAAGTGAAACCACCTCTGTTTGGCTGGAGGTAAGGCATTAATTTTTTTAGTGTAAAAAACATAGCACTTCTCTTTTTCCTCATATTGGATGAGTTAACATTTGGTTGGCGAACAATTTAGATGTCGATATGCATGTCTAATGTAGTTGTTTATGTTGGCTATTTTTGAAGCACACGTCATTCACCTGTATATCTACTTCCATTTGCACATACTACACTCACACCCTTCTCCTTCCCCTCTCCATGCTTTTCAACTTTCTATGAAGCTCAATTAAATAAAATGGTGACGTTTTTTAAAAATTTGGTTTTACTTAGATGTTATATTTTAGTTGTTTGGAATGCATTCGTAATAGTGTGTCCTATACTTTACTTACCTACAACAACTGTTCCAAATATAGTATAAAGATTGATCTATTTAACAGAATATTTCTTTTAATTTTTGAAAAGTACTTATTGCTTCTTCTTTTGCACACACGTCTAATGTAATTAGCGAATCAGCTCAATTTCATCCAATAGTTTGTTTTGTACATCTCACTCAACATACTCATTATCATTATCGCTATAATATAATACACTTTTAGTACCACTAAAATGAGTAATAAATGATAGAAACTCGTTAAAATGCCCCATTCTAATTTTTAACACAATACGCATACGAAAATAAACTATGATGAAATGTTCGTTTAGATATTGAATGACTTTTAACCATAAGATTATTGTTCTAATCTCATTCATGTTTTTATATTATGGTTAAAAAGTTACACTTTCACCCTTTAAAGCTTTTCTTATACATAGTTTTTAAAGCAAATTACAAAAACAAACCGTATATATAGTGATTATACGAGAATGAACATTTTTTCTATAGTTTACCGATATGACCATTTTACGTCACTATCATACATAGTCACAATCATACCGTCACAATCATACATTTTTCCCCACAAGATACCTTTTTCCATTGTGTTCTTTATGTTCTATAAATCAAAAGGTTTTACATGACAACCTGGATCATCAAACAAACCTTTTACATGACAACTGGATCATTATGTTCTATAAATCAAACATCATACCAACACCAATGATACCATATCTCACCATTTTCCTTCTTCTTCATGCAGCATTAGCGAGACCTCCATTGCAGCACCTCAACACCTCCATTGCACCTCCATTGCAACCTCCCCACGCCCAGGCCTTGCCCACGCCCAGGGCCTTGCCCACGCCTTGCCCACGCCCAGGCCGGTTGTACCACGCCCAGGGCCTCGCCTGTCAAACAATCTCGCCTGTACCACGCCCAGGCCACGCCCTGGCTCGTATAATACACGTGTAGCGTTGGGATTTTATGTTTTAAGAGATCCAACGGATAACATTGGAAAGTTCATTTTCGTAAACACCCTGGGCGAGAACCATTTTCGTAAACAGGTATGAGTTATAGTTCATTTTCGTAAAAAGCTCTAGTTTTTAACCTCATTTCAAATTCTTTCTTTGGTAGGTTGTTTAAAAAGTTACACTTTTAACCCATAATCTCTTATTTATATTTTAACCTCTTTTTACCTACCTTAAATTTATTTTTACCTTATATATTACAAACTGAACAACATAGTTTATGTAATACAAAGTGTTACAAATTTAAGGACTTATATTTTGAGAAATCTTATATGCATAAGTAGTTATAGATAAATATAATTTCTTTTTATTTTTTTTGAACAACGATTTATTATAGACACTCTAGTGAGATGCTAGAAAACGTTTACATGACAACTTAACATAATTCCTTTTATAATGAAATAACCTGTCATACGTTTGTTTTATAATTCATTTATCAGTAGCGCGATTAATTTTCAAATAATTGGCTTATCCTGTTCTCAAAAGTCTCGAAAATTAAGCCTCTGGGGGCCGTGCTTAGCACGGCCAAAATCACTTCCTAGTAACCCACAGTAACAAATACATGCATACTCAAAATTTGAGAACAATAAAACTGTGCACAAAACTAAGTATGATATATTCATAATCACCGGAATTGTGTAGGTTGACAAAGTGGATGGAAACGATGTTGATTGCAAGATTAAGAATTCTACAACTCTAGCGGGAGTTTTGTTCACACTTCATGCCTCCCAAATTCATATCGATTTGCCTACTCTCACCGAAAAATATAAAGAGGTGAGAATTCTCATATGTTTTAGGTTATAACTTGAGACCTTTATGCTTCGATAACCGTTTTCGTGCCAAAAGGTTTTTTGGATATCTTTCGATAATGGTGGTTACTAGCAGCTCTTTGAGAAGGCGTTGTTTATTAATTCTTAATGGGTCTTACACCTATGAATCACCACGTCTTGCTTGCTTGTTAGAAGAAACATGCATCTAAAAGCGTCTTAATTTTTCACATGTGAATTTTACTTTTAAACATCAAGACATACCTGATTGATCAGTGATGCGTTCACCGTGTGCAAGTTTTAAAAATTTATAAACACGAATTATCTGACAATTACTATAAACACATACGAGCAAGTATACTCGTTCGCGATAGCAAAGGTGGGTAAGTCGAGATCATCCCAAGAGATTTGCTTTTGAATTTGTTTTAAAAGATTGGTAACAAGAAAGCTTGTCAAGGCTCTCTCAAAAATAATTATGGTTTAGTGAAAATCAATATTAAGAAACATATACTTGTGTGTAGTCTATAGGCAATCATAGAAAGTGTTCATGAAGGCTTGGTGTAAACTCTTGATGTGATGCACAAATCATAAGCAAATGATTTCCAACCCATGGTTTATGTTTTGTAAAATCATTTTAAGCACAATAACATGTAGGCAATCCTTTCGGTCCTTATCATAATGATTATCCTTTGAAAATCCATGTTAATACAAATAAACCGTAAAAACGTTTATTAATATTTTGCGATCTCTTTGTGTTTTGTTGATAACATATATAATGTTGTCTTAAGTATAATTATAAGGATACATGTTATTTTTGTAAAGCATTTACATATAATCTTTTAAATACAAAAATGTAGTAACAAAAGCATTTGTTGTAATAGTTAATTAGGATGGGTAAAAATCACAACCCATGGATCTTAACCCATACCCAAAGAGACTTGATACAATGTATACTTAGATACATTGAATCTAGATATAACCCATGGACCAACCCATGACCCATAACCAAAAAACCCATGGGCAAAGAGGAGCGTTCCACGGATCCCTAGCTTTGTGCTAGCCGGATCCCAAGTGGAAGGGATCCGTGGGATCCGTGTGAACAGTGAGGAAATTTGCCTATAAATAGAGAGCCATATATTCATTCTAACTCACCCCTCTTCTTACTAAATCTCTTATACACTCTCATTCTCTTCTAACATATAGATCTCTTGATCTAGAGAGTTGTTCTTCTTTTCTTTCTATTTGTGATTCTCATATAGGTCCTTCTCTAAGGCGAGATCACGAGCATTCTACAAGTCATCCAAGCAAGGGGTCCTTGATTGATTTGTCACTCCGCAAGATTTCTGTAGCGAAGATCTTGTATTTGATATTTCACATATTTGTTGTGTAATAGTTGTGTTGGTTTGGTCCACCGTGCTACGGACTCGGTATCTAGCTTTGTACCGGATAAAGTGTAAGCAACGTTGTGAAGGCTTCTCCGCCAAGTGAAGGAGTTTGTTGACATAGTGCTTGAACTCTCGAGTAGGTGACTCGGGGAGTGGAGTAGGGCAAGGAAGGTGTCCTTGTAGCCGAACCACTATAAATCGGTTGTGTCATTTCTACCCCTTATCTTCGTTTATTTACTTACATTATCATTAGATCTATACGTTCTCAACATTCATACGATTTCACATAATATCGAATCTAAAGTTTTTGAAATCAACTTAAAATCGGCAAAACTATTCAACCCCCCCTTCTAGTTTTCCACAATTGGCATCAAGAGCTAAGTTTATAAAAGTTTTAAAATAAAATTGTATTTTAAAAACTTTTCGATCACTATGGGTTCTGAAAATTATAAGGAAGGGCAATCTACGCAACGACCACCACTACTTGAAACTAATGGTTTTATATATTGGAAAAATAGATTCGAAACATATGTGAAGTCTAAAGATATTGATCTTTGGTACATTATTGTTGAAGGTGATTTTGAGGCTACCTCAAATGATGATAAAGGAAATTTAGTTCACATACCTCATGATAAACTAAATGATGAAATGAAGAAAAAGCTTTCTAAAAATAGTGAAGCAAAAATGGTTTTATATAATGCTTTACCGAAAAAGGAATTCGAAAGAATTTCTATGCTTAAAACCTCTAAAGAAATTTGGAATTGTTTAGTTGTAACTCATCAAGGCAACCAACAAGTTAAAAATAATAAAATTAATCTATTTGTTCAACAATATGAACAATTTTCAATATCGGATGAGGAAACTATAGATCATTCATTTGCTAACTTTAATACTATTATTACATCTTTACAAGCACTTGATGAATCCTTTTCTAGCCGTAACCATGTTAGGAGATATCTAAGGGCACTTCCATCGAAGTGGAGATCCAAGGTGACGGCAATCGAAGAGTCAAAAGATTTGACAATCCTCACCCTCGATGAACTCATAGGCAACCTAAAAGTCTACGAGCTTGTCCTTGCTAAAGATTCCGAAGCCTCAAAGGTAAAAGAGAAACACAAATCTCTTGCCCTTAAGATTTCGAGCGATGAGGAGAGCTCATCTTCGAGTAGTGACGACGAAGAGTACGCTATGGCGGTAAGAGACTTTAAAAAGTTCTTTAGAAGAAAGGGTAGATACGTCAAACAACCGTATGACGATAAGAAAGGCTTTCGGAAAAACAAAGAGGACGAAAAGCCAAAAGATGATCGTACTTGCTTTAAATGTGGGGACCCAAACCACTTTATTAGTAAGTGTCCCAAACGGGATGATCAAAAGGCATTCGTGAGCGGCACGTGGGGAATGAGCGACGAGGAGGACGAAGAAATTTGTCTCATGGCAAATGACGAGGTATGTCACGAATACTATAGTAGTTCATCACTTGATGACGACTCATTGCATAATGAATATGATAAACTATGCAATATTAGCTTAAAACTAATTAACAAAAACAAGCTTTTAAAGAGTCAAAACCAACGTTTAGATAAAGAAGTCATAGAATTAAAAGCAAAACTAAAACATTTGGAAAAGGGTAAAATAGCAAGTGGTGAATGTGAACTTTGTGTTCAACTTCAAACACTAGTTGATCATTTAGATTCTAAAATTGCTAGAATGAGTACAAACACCTTAGATACAATACTCGATGGTGTTAAAACCGGCAACAACCAAAAAGGTCTAGGCATACAACAACTTGATCCATCAACTAGTGAAAGTAAAGAAACAAAATTTGTTAAAGAAATAGAAAAACCAGCCACTGTTGTGGCGGATCCCACGGATCCCCTAAAAAGGGAACCGGCTAGTGTACAAACTGGGATCCGTGGATCTGCTGTGACAACTAGTGGTAATAACATAGCTTCATCATCTAGAAACAAGTTCGTTATCGTAAATAGGAAGAAACCAACTCATGTCACCACTAGACATCCACCTCCAAAAATTAATCCTACTTTTGCAAGAAACAAAGCACCATCTTTTCAAAAACATAATGCATCTAGGAGACCTAATAACATTTATCCAAGAAGTAACCATCAAATGGGATGGAACCCTAATATGCAAAATGGTTTCTCTTTTCAAAACTTTGCTCCATGGAATGCATACTCATCTTATCCATACATGTCTAACATGAATGGAATGTTTAACACTAATGGACCCATGAATAAATGGGGACCAAACTTTTGAGTTTATTATTGTTTTAGGTGTGCTTAAAGGTCGACCTAGACCCCGATGAATGGGTCAAGGATAGCGGGTGCACGAGGCACATGACCGGCAATAGGGATCTATTCTCCACATATGAATCCATTAATGGAGGTAATGTGGTGTTTGGAAATAGCAAAAGTAGAATCATCGGTAAAGGTACGGTTTCTAACAAATCTCTATCCATTAACGATGTGTGTCACATAGAAAACCTAAACTTTAATCTCTTAAGTATAGGACAAATATGTGATAAAAAGTGCAATGTACTTTTTACCGAAACCGGTAGTAAGATACTTAAAAATGGCATAACCATAGGAAGAGGAATTAGGAAACATGGAGTCTATGTCATTAAAATCGGTAATGAACCTAAAGACAAACTATGTCTTACCTCTATGGATGATACTTCGACCTTATGGCATCGAAGATTGGGTCATGCCAATATGCGACTTCTTCAATCGCTATCATCCAAAGATCTAGTAAGAGATCTACCTAAGTTAAAATATGAACATCATTTTTGTGATGCTTGTAATATAGGAAAACAAGCTCACTCGAGTCATAAAGCTAAAAACATGGTGTCCACAACTAGGTGTCTAGAATTACTACATATGGATTTATTTGGTCCATCCGCTATCCAAAGTTATGGAGGCAACTACTATACTTTGGTAATAGTGGATGCCTACTCTAGGTATACTTGGACAAAATTTTTAAAGAACAAAACGGAAACCTTTAACTATTTTGAAATATTAAGCAAAAAGATCCAAAGACAACTAGGAAAACCCATAGTGTCTATTAGGACGGATCATGGTAGGGAATTCGATAATGAAGTGCAATTCGGAGCTTTTTGTGACACTAATGGTATTACTCACAACTTCTCGGCTCCACGTACTCCACAATCGAATGGGGTAGTAGAAAGAAAGAATAGAACCCTTCAAGAAATGAGTAGAACCATGCTTAACGAACAATCCATACCTCAAAAATTTTGGTGTAATGCTGTTGATACCTCAACATACATACTCAATTGAGTATTAATTAGACCAATCTTAGGTAAAACTCCATATGAGTTACTTCGAGGCAAAAAGCCTACTTTAAATCATTTTATAGTCTTTGGAAGCAAATGCTTCATTCTTAACACTAAAGATTACCTTAAAAAATTTGATCCTAAATCAACCGAAGGTATCTTTTTAGGTTACTCGCCTAATATCAAAGCTTACGTCATATTAAACAAAGAAACAATGAAGGTAGAAGAGTCATTAAACATAAAATTTGATGAAAGTCCACCCAAACCCTCTCCACCTCTTGTCGATGACGAGATCATAGAAAGTGAAGCTATTGTAATTAAGAAAAAGATTAACGAAGAAGATGAACCTTAAATTAGTGAAATCACAAACATTAAAGAGTCCAAAGATCACCCCGTAGATAAGGTCATAGGAAAGCTAAACGAACGAACATTAAGGTCTCAAGTTCAAAACCTAAGTAGCTTATTTTGTTTTGTTTCAACTATAGAACCTAAGAACACACAAGAAGCCATAAAAGATGAAAGTTGGGTAATGGCTATGCAAGAAGAATTAAATCAATTTGTTTATAATGATGTTTGGACACTTGTCCCTCCACCTAGTAATCAAACCGTAATAGGAACAAAATGGGTGTATAAAAACAAATTAGATGCAAACGGAGTAGTATCTAGGAACAAAGCTAGACTCGTTGCCCAAGGGTATAACCAACAAGAAGGAATAGACTTTGATGAGACCTATGCCCCCGTGGCTAGATTAGAGTCTATAAGAATACTTCTTGCGTATGCTTGTGCTAATGATCTAAAGCTTTATCAAATGGATGTCAAAAGCGCTTTTCTAAATGGTCTTATTAATGAAGAAGTATATGTAGCTCAACCTCCGGGCTTCATCGATTTTGAAAAACCCAAACACGTTTATAAATTAAAGAAAGCCCTTTATGGTCTTAAACAAGCTCCAAAAGCTTGGTATGATAGACTCAAGTCCTTTTTAATTAAACATAACTATACCATGGGGTTAGTTGACAACACACTCTTTACTAAGAAAAAGGAGTCACACATAATCATAGTACAAATATACGTAGATGATATTATATTCGGATCCACTTGTCAAGACATGTGTGATGATTTCTCTAAAATCATGCATGACGAGTTCGAGATGAGTATGATGGGAGAACTTAGCTTCTTTCTTGGTCTACAAATTAAACAAGTAGAAGATGGTATCTTCTTCAATCAATCTAAATACATCAAGGAGATGTTAAAGAAATTTGGTCTAGAAGATTCGAAACCAATTAGGACACCCATGTCATCCGACACCAAACTAACAAAAGATGAAGACGGCAAATCCGTAGATAATACTAAATATCGTGGAATGATAGGTAGTCTCCTCTACCTCACGGCAAGTAGGCCGGATATCATGTTTAGTGTCTGCTTATGTGCTAGGTTTCAAGAAAACCCCAAAACTTCACACCTAGAAGCCGTCAAAAGAATTTTTAGATACATTAAGGGTACAACACAATTAGGATTATGGTATCCTAAGGGCACGGGTGTAGAAACAATTGTATATGCAGATTCTGACCATGCAGGGGATTACGTTGATAGAAAAAGTACAAGTGAGGTGTGTACTTCATGGGATGTTGTTTAACATCGTGGTTTTCTAAGAAACAAACGGATCTAGCAATATCAACAACCGAAGCCGAGTACGTCTCCGCCGGCAAAGCATGCCAACAAGCACTATGGATGAAACAAGCGTTAGTAGACTACGACATTCATCAAAGCGACATAGCCATTCTATGTGATAACAAAGGTGCCATCGACTTAAGCAAGAATCCGGTATTGCATTCTCGCACCAAGCATATAGAGATTCGTCATCACTTCTTAAGAGACAATGTTCAAAAGGGGAACATTTCTATTGAGAAGGTAGCATCCGAAGATAACATAGCCGACGTCCTCACCAAACCGTTGAAGCGGGAATAATTCAACCTACTTCGTCTTGGTCTTGGTTTAATGGAACACACGTTGTAATTTATTTTCACTCTACAAGGTATGTAAACACTAGCCTTCTTCCCTCTGAGTCTAGGATCTCTATTTCACGCACAACTCACAAACAATACGGGAATTTTCAAAACCCAATGATACGTTTTTTTTTTACTTATAGCTCTCCTACCTTTTATATACACATTTTCAAAGAAAACCTACTTTCACAATGTTTTCTAAAAGGATGATACCTTCCCGTATCAATTTCACAAAAGCAATTTCTCACGTCTAGGACAAATCGCTTTTTCATTATTAATGCAAAGTAAAAACCCGTTTTCATTGCATCTCATGTCTTTTGAATGCTAAAGGGGACACATAACTAATATGTGTTTTCGGGTACATTCATTTAAGCTACAATGAATTAGGAGCATTGACAACACAAGATTACGTACTTATGTACTAAATATGTGTTTTCGGGTTATCTCAATAGGATACTTTTTATACTTCTAGTTTAGTTTTTATTTCGTTTTAGAGGTCAACCGCAACTCCAAATAGTTTGCATATAGGCACACAATAGGCAAAAATATTTCCAAAAGGAGAATTTTGTACTGCCTGAAACACCAGACCCACGGATCCCAGCCTTCATGCTGGACGGATCCCTCATGGGAAGGATCCGTGGGATCCGTGTATACAGAAGCTGTTTTCAACTTCTATTTTTGTCATTTTGGATGAAATATCCACATTTGTCTTATTTTTGGGAGTATGCTCTTTAATGCTTGTGTTCTCATGATCACATGCCTTGAATTCATATCTAATCATTAGATTTTAATCCACATTTTGGGTCAAGCATTCATTACAATGTGTTGTTTTTCTATATATATAACTCCCAAAATGCTTGCATACTCCATCTCCTTCTCACAAACACACTTCATAATGTCATCCAAAAACCCTTTAGGAGAATCATCTAGTACAAACAATCATGATATCCAAACCTTTGTACTTCCACCATCCAAAATACCACAATCAAATGCTAGGATATCCGCCCGGATTAGTATCCGATCTTGTTGTTTAGCAAAACCAACCTCAAATGATTCATCCTCAAATAACTCACCACAAGATGCTTCCATTATAGCACCACCCTCATCACCAACAAGTACACCAACTTCATCACCACCTAAAATAACTCTTTTGGAACTCCTTAGGACTCCAACAAGATCTACCCAACCTAAAGAAAAAGAAATAGTCTTTTCCACACCCCCCACATCACCAAATACTATTTTTCAAGATTTTGAAACATCACCACCTCTAGCTCCCATCACATCACAAGAACATCTAGGTTCTTTTCCACCACCACATACAAACATTCCGGATTTTGATCCATATTTTCCTATTTTTCCACCACAACTTCCGCATAACTCAAATCAAAACAACCCGGAAAACTTCCGCACTCATTACCCACATCATCTACATTGTGAACATTTCCAATCCACTAGGGAAATTGCAATAGAAGTTAGGGAAGAAATGCGTTTCATACTCAACCTCATCCTTGATCGCATCAATACAATTACTCATCCAAACCTCCATCCATAACCTTATGCAAGCATGGAAGGAATCTCTACTACTATTTTTCACTTTTTATATCTTTTTGTCATTTTCAAGAACAAGTCTTGTTCTTATTTTTACATGCTTGTAACTGGCTTAACTACCACTACAATTTGTCGTTTTATTACAAGGCCTTGTTTACATACCTTGGCTCCCTATCTTGTTTCTCGACAACCATAAGATCAATTAAGCATGTTACTAACCTTTTATTGTAGATTTTTCTTCTCTTGACGCCCCAAACTAGGGGGAGCTACCGTCAAGGGGGAGTAAGTAGACTACTTTTTCCTCCAAGGGTTAACTTTTTGTTTCGACAAAAAGGGGGAGAAGAAGTAAAACTTAGGAGCTTTCAAAACTTACATCTATTCTTAAGTTTTACTCATCATAACATTATATTTTGTCATCAACAAAAAGGGGGAGATTGTTAATACAAATAAACCGTAAAAACGTTTATTAATATTTTGCGATCTCTTTGTGTTTTGTTGATAACATATATAATGTTGTCTTAAGTATAATTATAAGGATACATGTTATTTTTGTAAAGCATTTACATATAATCTTTTAAATACAAAAATGTAGTAACAAAAGCATTTGTTGTAATAGTTAATTAGGATGGGTAAAAATCACAACCCATGGATCTTAACCCATACCCAAAGAGACTTGATACAATGTATACTTAGATACATTGAATCTAGATATAACCCATGGACCAACCCATGACCCATAACCAAAAAACCCATGGGCAAAGAGGAGCGTTCCACGGATCCCTAGCTTTGTGCTAGCCGGATCCCAAGTGGAAGGGATCCGTGGGATCCGTGTGAACAGTGAGGAAATTTGCCTATAAATAGAGAGCCATTTCTTCATTCTAACTCACCCCTCTTCTTACTAAATCTCTCATACACTCTCATTCTCTTCTAACATATAGATCTCTTGATCTAGAGAGTTGTTCTTCTTTTCTTTCTATTTGTGATTCTCATATAGGTCCTTCTCTAAGGCGAGATCACGAGCATTCTACAAGTCATCCAAGCAAGGGGTCCTTGATTGATTTGTCACTCCGCAAGATTTCTGTAGCGAAGATCTTGTATTTGATATTTCACATATTTGTTGTGTAATAGTTGTGTTGGTTTGGTCCACCGTGCTACGGACTCGGTATCTAGCTTTGTACCGGATAAAGTGTAAGCAACGTTGTGAAGGCTTCTCCGCCAAGTGAAGGAGTTTGTTGACATAGTGCTTGAACTCTCGAGTAGGTGACTCGGGGAGTGGAGTAGGGCAAGGAAGGTGTCCTTGTAGCCGAACCACTATAAATCGGTTGTGTCATTTCTATCCCTTATCTTCGTTTATTTACTTACATTATCATTAGATATATACGTTCTCAACATCCATACGATTTCACATAATATCGAATCTAAAGTTTTTGAAATCAACTTAAAATCGGCAAAACTATTCAACCCCCCCTTCTAGTTTTCCACAATCCATTTGTTTGTAAAATGTTCTCATTAAACTCGTTCCTACGAATCTTTCGACCTTTCGTGATGAAAATGTTTCTAGTCTTGTTTCAATAAGTAAACATGGTGGGTGTCAATCACCATATCCCCATACTAGTTTGTCACTTAACTTTTTGGAATAAAACACAAGAGAAATCCTTTCGGTCATTTTTCTTAAAACATGTTTTACCGAAAAATCAAACAAGACTAGTAGTTTTTCAACAAACTCATTTAAAAAAGATCATGTACATGCATCACATATAAGAACACTAGTATGATTTCCTACATCCTTACACACAAGTATATTCAAGAATTACTCCATGACAATCATAACAAAACACAAGTAGTAACAAGGTAATTCAAATAATTCAAGAGAATAGAGATTCATAACAAGTTCCATAGAATACCTAAGCTTTTGGATTACAAGAATTAGAAATTGTAGATTATAGCAACCACACACCTCCAATCGTCTAGCTTAACCGTATAACTCCGAATGATCAAACAATGGATGAGAATTCGTCTCTCCAACCTCCTGGACGTTTTACAGCAGTAACAAGACTTTTGGGATAAATAATAAGATCTGGTAATAACTTTGGTGTAAACTATTACACTTTGGTTTGTGTCACACCTAGGCTACTAAGTCTAGGTTCATTTTATAGCTAAAGAACCTTAAGTAACTGGCTAAAAACGTCCCATACAAGTTAATAACAGGAAATGATCGGCCTCCAATGATTATGGAGAGTTAAGGCAACATTAAATGACAATTGGTGTAACTCCAGGTTAGGCAACCGAATCGGTTGAGGAGCAACCAGATCGGTTGCGTGTTGACCACTAGCCTAACCGGATCGGTTGCGGGCTCCAACCGAACGGTTGGGCGCCTTTTGTACTCCAAAATTTGACTTTTGTTGACTTTTCTTGATTCGCGCCTTTTTCTTTGTTTTCGCTGATGATTTCCAAGACGAAACTTGATATTTACTTGTTGTAGATACTTAGAAATCATTGCGCTTCCTAATCATTGAGTCCAAGAGCTTCCTTACTTGACTTCCTTCCTCAGGAATTCTCCAAATGTGCATGAAATCTTCATTTCTTCATCTTTTACGATACCTGGCTACATTCACATACAAATACGCCTCTTTTGCACTTTTGCAACAGTTATGAGTAAATATAGCCGATTATCATACACAAAACCAACAATAACGCTACTAAAAACATGTTCATTTTGAGCGTTATCAAATTCCCCCATACTTAAGTTCTACTCGCCCTCGAGTAGGTCTAACATTTGCAAAAATCGATTTCAATGGTTTTGATACCGTGGTTCCAAAAATTTTTAACAATCATCTCAAAAGAAATAATTATTAATTTGCTTTTAATATGTGAAAACTTTAAAATGAACCAAATAACATTAGATAACACAACTAAACATCTCACGAATGATTTTAAGAGTTCACTCAACACTCATATATTGGTGGGTATATGTAAATCACTCAATGCCTAGTCATGATCAATGTTTTTTACCATAAACTTGTACAAGTATCAAGACAAATAAAATAAAGAGTTAATTACACAAATGGTCACTGTGGTTTGTTGGATTTTTCACTTTCAGTCACTAAACTTTTTTTTTGACTGATTCAGTCATTGTAGTTTCTTGTTATTACGGATCCAGTCCAAATCCGTATGAAATAACCAAAAAGCCCTTGTCACCTTCTTTTACAAATGAGTTAATTACATAAATGGTCACTGGGTTTTCAAATGACAATTAAGTAACAGCCGTTAGTCCTTTATACTAACGGTCGTTAGTAAATAACCGAAAATTTAGTTTTCTTACGTTTTCGTCCATTTTTACACCTTATCGTCCGTTTTTACACGTTGTCTTCCGTTTTACACGTTTTCATGCGTTTTCGTCCGTTTTTACATGTTTTCGTCTGTTTTTACATGTTTTTATCTGTTTTTGCACGTTTGCGTCCGTTTTTGCACGTTTTCGTCTATTTTTATACGTTATCATTCGTTTTTGCACGTTTTCGTCCGTTTTACACATTTTCTTTCGTTTTTACACGTTTTCGTCTGTTTTTACACGTTTTCGTCCATTTTATACGTTTTAATTCGTTTTTGCACGTTTGTGTTCGTTTTTACACGTTTTCTTCCGTTTTTACTCATTTTCGTCCGTTTTTACATGTTTTCGTCCGTTTTTACTTGTTTTCGTCCGTTTTTACATGTTTTCGTCCGTTTTTACACGTTTTTGTCTATTTTTACACGTTTTCGTCCGTTTTTACATGATTTCGTTTGTTTTCACACTTTTTCATTCGTTTTTGCTCGTTTTCGTCCATTTAAATAAGTTTTCATTCGTTTTTGCACGTTTTCATCCGTTTTTACGTGTTTTCGTCTATTTTTACTCATTTTCGTCCGTTTATACATGTTTTCATCTGTTTTTACACGTTTTCGTCCGTTTTTGCACGTTTTCGTCCTTTTTATACGTTTTCATTCATTTTTGCACGTTTTTGTCTGTTTTTACATGTTTCTTCCGGTTTTACTCATTTCGTTCATTTTTACACGTTTTCATCCATTTTTTCACGTGTAAAAATGAAAGAAAACGTGTAAAAACGGATGAAAAACATGCAAAAACAAATGAAACATGTAAAAACGGACGAAAACATGTAAAAACAGACAAAAACATGTATAAACTGACGAAAACATGAAAAAACGGACGAAAATTTGTAAAAACGGACGAAAACGTGTAAAAACATGTAAAAACGGACGAAAATGTGTAAAAACGCATAAAAACGGACGAAAATGAGTAAAAATGGAAGAAAACGTGTAAGAATAGACGAAAACATGCAAAAACGAATGAAAACGTAAAAAAATGGATGATAACGTGCAAAAACGGACGAAAACGTGTAAAAACGGACGAAAACGTGTAAATACAGACGAAAACATGTAAAAACAAACAAAAACGTGTAAAAAATTATGAAAACGTGTAAAAATGGACGAAAACGAGTAAAAACGGAAGAAACGTGTAATAACGGACGAAAACGTACAAAACGAATGAAAACGTATATAAATGGACAAAAACGTGCAAAAACGGATGAAAACGTGTAAAAACGAACGAAAACGTGTAAAAACAGACGAAACATGTAAAAACGGACGAAAACGTGTAAAAACGAAAGAAAACGTGTAAAAATGGACGAAAACGTGCAAAAATGGACGAAAACGTGTAAAAACAGACGAAAACATGTAAAAACGGACGAAAATGTGTAAATACAGACGAAAACATGTAAAAACAGACGAAAACTTATAAAAAGGGACAAAAACGTGTAAAACGAGTAAAAACAAAAGAAAACGTGTAAAAAACGACGAAAACGTGCAAAAATGAATGAAAACGTATATAAATGGACGAAAACGTGCAAAAACGGATGAAAACGTTTAAAAAGGGACGAAAACGTGTAAAAACAGACGAAACATGTAAAAACGGACGAAAACGTGTAAAAACGTGTAAAAATGGACGAAAGCGAGTAAAAACAGAAGAAAACGTGTAAAAACGGACGATAAGGTGTAAAAATGGACGAAAACGTAAGAAAACCAAATTTTCGGTTATTTACTAACGACTGTTTATATAAAGGACTAACGGTCGTTACTTAATTGTCATTTGAAAACTACAGTGACCATTTATGTAATTAACTCATTTGAAAAAGAAGGTGACAAGGGCTTTTTGGTCATTTCATACGGATTTGGACTTGATCCGTAATAACAAGAAACCACAATGACTAAATCAGTCAATAAAAAAGTTTAGTGACTGAAAGTGAAAAATCCAACAAACCACAGTGACCATTTGTGTAATTAACTCTAAAATAAATTCATCAAAGAGAGCTTTAATTCGGGTTATAACGTTAAGGCTTTGGGTTTATAAATGGTATGGATAAGGCATGGGATGGTTTATGAAATTGGTGTTAAAAGAAAAATAAAGTCAAGTCTAAACCTCCATGTTGCTAGCTATCATACAAACCACAATCCCGAAAATGATTATATTTTCCTCTTCTTCACATATCGATCTCCAAACATATATGACTCAATTTAGCTCATTGGCTAATCAATATTCCTCATATAGCACATTGGCTATAACTTTTTTTTTTAGTTCCCCCACACTTAGTGTAAGCATACACCACAAAAAAAATACAAACGAGAAAGACGTCTCCTTCATCTTTGTTGGAGAATGGTACACACATATGACAAAGTGTAGCTTCTTCATAATCATAAAAAACAATCCAACACTCCAAACAACTAGCAACAAACCAATAGACATGACATGGGTTGGCTAAAGTTTAAGGTGTAGAATATTTTTGTATTTTTCTGGATTTAAACAAGAATGAAAAGATTGGCTCGAAGGGTGTAACTAAGGGTATCTAGTGCTAAAAATGAGCACTAACAAATGGGTCCATATGGGTGGTTAACTAACCGATGTGGTTAGCAAAAAACATTAGCTGTAAAATGGAAGGCCATTTGGGTTAAATCCTACGATGCCTCTTATCATTTGAACATATTTTTATCACTCGAAAGTGATTTTAACCGTAATGCATAACAAGTACAAGTTCTAGAATCGACATAATCACCAGCACACTCATAGCAAATATAAAACAAAAGATGTGTTTTATACAAAAAAGAAACCTCACAATTTAGTGGAAAAAGGCTATAATGCGTGCTAGAAAATGCTATCGAATCCAAAATGAAGTACTTTCGTAATTTGGTTCAAATCAAAAATTTTCAAAAATCTCATTTTACTATTGAAATACCCAAGTTTTTCTTTTAATATACCTTAATAACGTGTGAAAACAACTAGACAACCAAGGGCGATTTTCTACTAATTACTTAAATCCAAAAATTTTACCTAAAAATCAAAAATAAGACTAAAAACTAAAAAATTTAAAAATCGTATCATTTTTTCCTATTTTCTTCCCTCCTCCATACTTAAGTTTTGCATTGTCCTCAATGTAATAAAATGAACTTCAAAGTAAAGAAAATGGGAAAAATAAATAGTCAAAAAGATACCACGGGATAGAATATGCAATATGCATATTGGGTTATAAGCAAGCATGTGAGTTATCCAACTCCAAATATTGACCAACAATAAGCTTCCGTCACATCCATCCTGCAAACAAAACTGCAAAATATGCATAATACACAAAACAAAACAAACAAACAATCCAAACGCTACTTAAAAATAAAAATTAACAAAGTATGATAATCATCCTAAAGAAATAGTTAAGAGATAGAGATAGAGATTCTCTGTAGAAATCATAAATATAAGTCAATATAAGAGTGTTAGAACAAACGATAAGTTTATAGAAGCCTCCAAGGTCTAGTTCAAAAATCTGAAAATTTTCAAAACAGAACGTGGAACCGGATCGGTTGAGGAGCAGCCTATCCGGCTCCTCTTACGACTTCACTCCAACCATTCGGTTGCAGCTCGCAACCGAATCGGTTACTCAACTGCAGAAGGCTTTGGCCTTCCAATCTACATCCCACTAGATTCTTCTAATTCCAATTCACTCCTAAACTGCATTCTAACGTCACCAATGATTCCCACATCCTCAAATTTCTCTTAATTCGCATTCAAAACTTCCAATCATCACATGTTCATCTTGCTTAGAACTATCAATCTTAACTTCATTTCTCAATCACTTGTTCTAATCAACAATGTGGCATCTAAAATTCATCAAAAACGCATCATCTACCAACTAGGAATCATCAATTGCAACTTAATTTGATTCAATGGCACAACCTAATTAAATCCGAAAATTCAATCATCTAATACTCATTCCATGTTGAATCAATCACTACAATTCTTTTTGCAATGCATTCCTATATCAATTACCCACTTAATTCTAAAAGATTACAACTTAATTCGAATTCTAACAAAAAACCCCCAAATTAGTGACCTAATTTGCAATTCGAATCAAACACTCTAATTAAACCTTAATTAAGTTAATTGATTGCAGATGCTTACTTGTTTAGGTGCCATGATGATCTTCTAAAACTCTTACAATCTTCAAACAACTTCTAATGGTCGAATTTTGTGAAACCCAGATGGAGGATTAGTGTGTGTGTGTTTTCTTTTCTGGAAAAATGAATTTTTGGTATTTATACTTGCATGCAACCGTTTCAGTCATGGACACAACCGTTTCGGTTTGCATTTTTGCAAAATTTTTCCTTTTTAACTTTACTTGGGCATTTTACCTTCCAAGCAACAATCGTTTACTCAAAAATCCGATTAAAGATGCACACAACATTCATCCAACCATTTGCAAATTTCAACAACATCTAATCTCAAAAACTAAATCATCATAATTATCACCATAACTTAAACTAAAAATGCATTGATTAAAATAACTTCAAACTAAAATAATAAGAGAAATAAAAATCAAATGAAAAACAAAATCCCTAAGTGCATAAAATAAAATTTCATCAAAAGATGAAAATCAAGCAAACAATTGCTTGTTATTATTGTTGCATTGTTCTTCTCCTTATCACTCCTCAAAATACTCATGCCTCAAGATATCCTCACTTTGGAATTTTCCGGTCAATTCACGGTATGTTTCATGAGTTTTGAACTTCCTAACAAATCTTCTTCCATCTGGGCATAGTATATCAAATTTGACGTGCCATTCCCCGTATCCATCCTCTCTTTTGTACACACTTGACCCCTCGGGTCCCCATTCCAAAATTTTAAGTTGTACCGGTAGAGAACCTAAGAAATCTGTGAGCTTCTTGTAAACAAGGATGTTCTTAAATGGATTGTAGAAGGCTTCCACCGCGAGTGCACGTTCCATTTCATCATCAATATCAAAATATGGTGGAACAAGCGGTCCATACATAGGGTTTCCATGGACATCACGTACAAATTCGAAGCAAGTTAAGTCATCTTCCCCATCAAAGAGTTCCAAATCCTCCATAAATTCTAACACTTTACCCCTAGGCTTGGGATAATAAGTTTGCTTTGAGATCGCATCATCAATTGTCATCGTCCCCCTCCCCATATCTATAATCGCTCCACATGTGCGTAGGAAAGGTCTTCCAAGTAGGAGAGGTAGAATCTTATCAACCGGTATGTCCAAGACTAGAAAATCGGCCAAGTAGGGTTGATAGCCAATTTACACCCTTACATTTTTCACTTCCCCCATCGCCTTTGCTTGGGAATTGTCCGCCATGGTTAGTTTGGAATGATTTGGTTGGGGTTTACTTAGGCCCAACGTCTTGAATAGTGGATAAGGCATAACGTTGACGCTTGATCCCGTATCCGCCAAAGCATACACCGGAGTGGTCCCGTTAACTTTTATAGGCAAAACGAAGTTACCCGGGTCACTCTCTTTACGTGGCATACCCCGAAATAAGATCCTATCCCTATCCTCATCCGATAGATCCTTATCTTCCAACCTTGCTCTTGCTAACATAACCGAGTCTAGCTTTTTGCGGTATAGAACATAATCTTGTAGCACTTCAATTACCGGCCTCTTCTCATTAAGTTCGAGAAATTTTTGTTCAAGGTTTGCTAAGATAGCTTCCTTTTGGTCTTGAGTTAAAGGTTTAAAGGTGTTTGGTGAATTGGGTGGTGATGGTGTGTAATCATGGGTCTTGTTGGTGGTAGATGTGGTAGGAGTTAATTTATTTGATGAGGTTTTCTTTCTACTATCCTTCCCCATCTTCACAATTTCCACATTCTCCTTCTCCATGTTAGCACATAATTCCACAAGCATTTCATTCACTTCCTTCTCCTCTTCCAAGTCGGTAATGTTGATTCTCATCTCACCTAAAGCAAAATCCACTTGACATTTGGTTGTCACAAGAAAATCTCGCCCAAAGCATACGTCTGGCTCATCCGCGTTTCCTTCTTCCAAGACTACAAAATCCGCCTCGAAAATATGACCATGGATATTAATCCGAAGATTCTTAACCATTTTTCTCCCATAAGCTTCATAATCCAAACGAACGTGGCCAATTTGATCAAGAACTTTGTCCACAATATAATTTTCCCCATAAGCCATGTTCAATTGAGCATCCCACGCGCTCACCCCTTCGACACTACAAGGTGTCCCGAACCTCATAAGTGGTGAATCGTACCCCGTTAGAGGTGCTTGCGTGAATACCACGACTCTACTCTTTTTAGGAACTTGAACTTTGTTCTCTCCTATTTCTTCCACACATTCCGAATCAATAGCCAACTCCTTCTTACTTTCTTCCAAAATATTCCCAATCTTCTCCAACGAGTTTCCGGTGTCCTTAAACATCTCATCCAAGTTACGTAGGTACTCAGAAATTCCGCTTAAACTATCCATAACAAACTATCTAACAAAACAAAACAAAACCAAAGACAAACATCCAAATCATTAGCGTTAGAGTTAGTAAAAATCAAAACAAACTACAGAAACATATTCTAAACAAGTAAAGACACTAATTAAGACTAAAAACACAAGCTAAAACTTAAAATAGAAAAACTAGAAAATTTTTACCGAGAGCTCCAACCGTTTCGGTTGGTGGTAAGTTTCAGACCAAAATAACCAACCGATCCGGTTGCGGGTTGCAACCGAACGGTTGGAATGATTTTCCAAAAAAATTTCCTTTAAAAAAAAAAAAAAAAAAAAAAAAAAAAAACAGAAATTAATTAAACATATTAATTATAAATTAATTAAAGACAATTAATTATATTTAAACTCTAAATAAATGTGTCTACTCATTATCCTTATTAATTATGCTAATTAACCATAAACTACATTAACTAGATAAACTTAACTAATCATTAAAACCACTAAACACATAAAACTGAAAATTAACTAAATTAACTACTCTAATAAAGACAAGATTAATTAAAAAGTTAAATAAAACTAAAAGTGACTAAAACAAGAATAAATAAACTATAAAGCTATTCTAAAAAAAATCAGAAATGACAAGAAGTAAGTCATAAACCATAGCACAAACAATAAATAAACTAAAAACTAGAAACATCAAAGATTACAAATTACAGAGAGCACCAACCGTTTCGGTTGGCCTTCCAACCGTTTCGGTTGGTCCCTAAAACCAAAATTTATTTTTTTACTTATCAATATGAAATCTGCTTCTAATATTACCAATTTTACATAAACGAAACAAAATAAAAAATACTCAAATCCCCGGCAGCGGCGCCAAAAACTTGATTCGTTCACCGTGTGCAAGGTTTCAAAATTTATAAACACGAATTATCCGGCAATTACTATAAACACATACGAGCAAGTATACTCGTTCGCGATAGCAAAGGGGGGTAAGTCGAATCGTCCCAAGAGATTTGCTTTTGAATTTGTTTTAAAATATTGGTAACAAGAAAGCTTGTCAAGGCTCTCTCAAAAATAATTATGGTTTAGTGAAAATCAATATTAAGAAACATATACTTGTGTGTAGTCTATAGGCAATCATAGAAAGTGTTCATGAAGGCTTGGTGTAAACTCTTGATGTGATGCACAAATCATAAGCAAATGATTTCCAACCCATGGTTTATGTTTTGTAAAATCATTTTAAGAACAATAACATGTAGGTAATCCTTTCGGTCCTTATCCTAATGATTATCCTTTGAAAATCCATTTGTTTGTAAAATGTTCTCATTAAACTCGTTCCTACGAATCTTTCGACCTTTCGTGATGAAAATGTTTCTAGTATTATTTCAATAAGTAAACATGGTGGGTGTCAATCACCATATCCCCATACTAGTTTGTCACTTAACTTTTTGGAATAAAACACAAAAGAAATCTTTTCGGTCCTTTTTCTTAAAACATGTTTTACCGACAAATCAAACAAGACTAGTAGTTTTCCAACAAACTCATTTAAAAAAGATCATATACATGCATCACATATAAGAACACTAGTATGATTTCCCACATCCTTACACACAAGTATATTCAAGAATTACTCCATGACAATCATAACAAAACACAAGTAGTAACGAGGTAATTCAAATAATTCAAGAGAATAGAGATTCATAACAAGTTCCATAGAATACCTAAGCTTTTGGATTACAAGAATTAGAAATTGTGGATTATAGCAACCACTCTGAATGATCAAACAATGGATGAGAATTCGTCTCTCCAACCTCCTGGACGTTTTACAGTAGTAACAAGACTTTTGGGATAAATAATAAGAGTTGGTAATAGCTTTGGTGTAAACTATTACACTTTGGTTTGTGTCACACATAGACTACTAAGCCTAGGTTCATTTTATAGCTAAAGAACCTTAAGTAACTGGCTAAAAACGTCCCATACAAGTTAATAACAGGAAATGATCAGCCTCCAATGATTATGGGGAGTTAAGGCAACATTAAATGACAATTGGTGTAACTCCAGGTTAGGCAACCGAATCGGTTGAGGAGCAACCGGATCGGTTGCGTGTTGACCACTAGCCCAACCGGATCGGTTGCGGGCTCCAACCGAACGGTTGGGCGCCTCTTGTACTCCCAAATTTGACTTTTGTTGACTTTTCTTGATTCGCACCTTTTTGTTTGTTTTCGCTGATGATTTCCAAGACGAAACTTGATCTTTACTTGTTGTAGATACTTAGAAATCATTGCGCTTCCTAACCATTGAGTCCAAGAGCTTCCTTACTTGACTTCCTTCCTCGGGAATTCTCCAAATGTGCATGAAATCTTCATTTCTTCATCTATTACGATACCTGGCTACATTCACATACAAATACACATCTTTTGCACTTTTGCAACAGTTATGAGTAAATATAGCCTATTATCATACACAAAACCAACAATAATGCTACTAAAAACATATTCATTTTGAGCGTTATCAATCAATGGCCTATTATAACTGTATAATCTACTAACGTATGTTATATCTACAAAACATTAGCACCTGGGGGGGGGGGTTGCAGACAAAATTGACTTTCTCTCGTTGTCTAACACTCGCCATGAGGAAGATGTTCGTGAAGTAAGTCTGCTTTTACATATTTTCTTTTTGTTATTTCATATGTGTTATTCCTCCGACTTCACATTATATAGTTATTCATCAATGTCATGTAACGGGTTAAACAAGCCATTTGAATATTTATGTTTGTTGATTTCTTGATTGTTTGGCAACTTGTGTTCTGATTATACACCATTTCTATTTCTATTTTGTATATCGAACTTTTTTCTTGTTTCATACATATTTCTAATATTTGAATATTAGATTATGCAGGGTTTATGATGAGAACGTGATCCGATGAGCTTTATTCGTTTCCGTTAGTAATAAATTGTCTTAGTGAGTTATATTTAGTTCTAGTTATGTTGGACGTATTGGTTTTTACATTATGGTATTTAAGTGACCATGTTGACTTGATTTTATGGATGATCAATAAAAATTGAGTTCAATTTATTTTTGGTTTCGATTGAATTGTATTTGCGCATATATGAGATGGTTGGTTGATACGATGGTGTATTGAATCCTATTTGTCACAGAAAACGGTGCTAATACACGTTAGCAATGATTATGCAAACTGTGCCAAATGATTTTTATAAAGAACGCAAAAGTGTGCCAAATATTTTTTGGCATGACGGATAAAAATGTGCCAAATATGTTTGGCACAAAAAACTAAAATTGTGCCTAATACGTTTGTCACGGTAGATAAACTATCATAGTTAATTTTGGGGCGGTAAATAGAAACTGTACCAAATAGGCAGTCGACACGGGAGATGAATTGGTACCCAATACGCATTTGGCACGAGATATAAAAGTGTGACAAATGCCAGTATTGGAACAGACGATTGTCAGTTGTGCCAAATACCTCACTCATGGCACCCTAAAGTTAAACCGTCCCATGGACCGTGCCAAATACTATTTAGCACGGTTTCAACCCGGCCCAAATGTATTTGGCACCCTCATATTTAGGACGAAGCCAAAATTGTGCCAAAGCCGTGCCAAATAGCATTTGGCACAGCTTTTGAGTATTTGGCAGGGTTTTCCACCCTCCCAAATACCCATTTTTCTTATAGTGATTCTCTTTTATTCCCTTACACAATGTACCTTTCTTGTACTTCTTGTCCCCTACATTCCCACACAATCTTCTATACATTCTCTTTACTACATTCTCATCCAACCACTACAATTCAACCACATTACCATATTCCTCAACCGCACCATTTAATTTGAAATCCCATAAACTTCCCCTACATTCAACCTTCCTCACCCTTTCCTCCAACATTTAAATTTGAAATTTGAAATTTAATTTCAACTTTAGGCTCCCCATCACATCTATACAACTCACCTCTTATTTCATCACATGGTTAATTTGATATTTGGATTAGAATTTTTAAATTTGAATTTGAAACCTAAAGCTCCTTTCCACCACATCACCATCATTTCATAATCACACATTTACAGCTCATTTCCAACTTCATCATATTTGAAATTTGAATTTCAAATTCTCCTCTCTTTAAAATCCACCCTTTCTCATCAAGCAAAGCATATTCCTTGGAATGTTCTCTTTGCTTAACTCATGCCAACACATAAACCAACCTTAACTCAACCATGGTTAGAATTTAACTCTTCTCTCAACATCCACACTTTCTCTTCAAGTTTGGCATATTCTTTGAAAGATTATCTTTGCCTAACCCATACAAACTCATAACCTAAACATGGTTAATTTCTAACCAAGCTTTTCACATACTCTTCCCTCTCACAAAATATTTGAATTTGAAATTTAAATATCTCTCTTTCCCTCTCAAAAGATATTTTATGAATATTCCTTTTTGCCAACCATGGTTAATCTATCATGGAATATTCCTTGACATATTCTTTCTTTCTAACCAATGACAACTCATCACTCAACCATGGTTAAACTCCAATAACTAGTTTTTGAATCTGAATCTCCAACTTTTGGAGGTAAAACTTTATCCATCTTGTATTGTCCGATTGCTCATGTCTCTCATTCTTAATTAGACAAACATCCCCAAACATTATTTAAAGACTTCACAATTTTTTTTAAATTAAATGTCTATTTGAGTTGGTTGACCTTATAACACATTGGGTGTTAGAATGATTGAAAGGTCATAAGGGTGAAGTGCCTTTGGGGGTTTAACAAGAACGGGTGCTTAAAACACCAAGATCCAAAAAGAGTTCCGTTGGGTGCGCGCTGGTACATGGGGCAGCGTCCCAAATAGTCCGTAAGGAACTTGCTATTTTTGGTCCTTGGCCTATAAATATCCCTCTTTTCTTAAGCATTCCTTACCTCTTGCCAATCTCATTCTTTCTCTCTATATTTCTTCTCTCTATCCCTCTAAGTCTAAAACACCTCTTGTGTTCTTAATTCTTTTTTTATCATCTATTATAAGAACACATCATTCCGAAAGAGAGATTTACAAGAACTTAATCCACTCTTGTGAATTGTGTCGAGGGTCTTCTTCTCTATACCCTTTCTATTAGAATTGAGTCTCTAGGCTAGGTTAGGTTAGGTTAGGTTAGGGCATGATTCGAACTATCAACAATCATTTATTTGTATCGGGCGTAATAAGTATTGTTTCTTAGTAACCAAGCCTAGATCAGTGTAGATCTAGTTGGGATTTGATACTTCCAGGAAAAGTTCTTTGTGGTCTTAGTGGTATTAGTGGTAATAAGAATCGCGAGATTCTTTTAGGGTGGTTTTCGAGGGCGGAATACCATTGGGAGTAACTCTTCTTAGTGAGCACCGTTCTTTGTGCATATCGGTGGAGTGAAGTTATAACGGTTTGTAATCTACCGAAAGGATTATATTTAGTAATAGTATCGGTGTCGTGGATTGGCAACTGGACGTACGAATGGTATAAACCCCCCCCCCCCATCCTGAACCAATATATGTCATGGTGTCTATTTACTTGCTTTATATATTTTGGTTGTGTTTGTAGTTGTGATTATTATTTTATAACCACTTGGTGATCTTTGAGGCTTAAAGTCAATAAACTTCGAAAAAGCCAAAAAGATCGTATTCACACCCTGTACGGTTCTACAATACGTTTACCCTATTTATTAACTATTGCATCATGATAACTTTCACAAATCTCATTCTCAAATGCACCACAACTCCTATCCATCTGAAAGAAAGTTTCGCTCCATTTATATAGGCCCCTTTCTACCAACCATTGGCGAGCTTGTTGATTGAGGTTCATTAATAGTCTCATTTTTAATGAGATTTTCATATACCATGTGTACTTTTAAAATTATTTTCGTGCATAATATCATACTAGCCGGGTACCCGTGCACAGCGGCGGTGGCGATAAGTATAGTTATATGTGTTTGCTTACCCGTTTAGTGAATTCGTTTCACAACACTTCGAATGTATATGTGTTAGTTGTAAGTGTTTGTTTGGGTTACCCGTAACTTTCCCGTAGCTTTCCCGCGACATCATTATTCCAGCATATAGAAATACCCTCGCAATCTCTTACGCGTCAAACACTACTCCAAAAGTATATGATTTTGACGAATCAAGATTATATTGATTGAAATAAATGAAATAAAGGTTAAAGTTGTAAAAATTTGAATTAAAATATAAAAACTAAAAACTCATAAAAATATATCAAAATGGATGTTGAATTAAAGAGCATAAAATTTTAGAAAATATGGTGAAATTAGATTATAAAAAAAAATAAGTAGATAAAAAGATATTTTAATTTAAAAATAAAGATGAATTTTTAGTTGAGAAATGACACATGTCATTTTATAATTGGAGCTATTTATCTTAATTTTTAGTAGTTAGGAGTTAGGTTTGGAGTTTGTTAGAAGTTAGGCTTGGAGTTTGTTAAGAAGTGACACATGTCATCTCATGATTGGAGCTCCTTATATTAATTTTTGGTTAGAAAAACTTTTTCCATAATAAGCAAGTAAAAAAGTCTGAATTTTTAAGCCTTCTAATTTTAAAAGGCCTAAATGCATTATAAAATAGTATAGATAAAAGAAACTCATATCATAGTGTTGAAGCAAATTCCCGCTATCCGGTTAGGCTGGAGAGTTCGACTTCAATCAACGATGCTGGAGGAAATAAGTGTTCCTTCCTGCACAATAAGCAACACACGTTAGCCTCTCCCTGGACGGTTTCCAGGACCAAGATCCGGCGTGAAAGTAAGCTGGAGGGTAAAGATAGTAATAAATGCAGTGGTTTTGATGTAAGTGTGTGTATTTTTTCTGAAACATTAAATGTGTTGGGGTATTTATACTACCCCAACTATGTACTTTCGTTACTGTAGATACACTGTTTGTGCAGACCTATATTACCTGCTTGCAAGCCTATAGCCACCCTAGTTGATAGGCCACGTGGTAAGAATCCCTTAAAAACTGGATACTGTTATTTGACGTCCGGACGGTTTAGACAATGCCGTCCGGCCAGCGATGTTGCCGGACTGCATGTCTTCCGGACATATACGCCAACATGTCCCCCCCAGTATTGGATTACCGGGTGAAAACCGGTGGTGCAATACTTGAGAGTATGTAATGTTCCTAAAAGATGCCTTTTGAAGTGCCTCGCCGTCCTTAATAACATTTGTGGTTTTGGGCTGTTCTGATGGGCCTGACTGTCTAATGGGCTTTCATCCGTGTATTCCCGTCTTCCGAGATTGACGTGGACGGGCAAGATTGAGCCACGTCTCCTTTTTCTGACTGATGGGACACCTGACAGCCTGCTAGGGTTTCTTTCCCCGCCTATATAAATGCTTTTTACCACAGTTATTTTCTCACACATCTTTATGACTTTTTACATTGCTCTCGCTCTCCGGAATATCTTCTTCGAGTTTATAAGGTTCGTCTCGTTCTTCCCTGTAATTATTTGTATATCCCTTCCGGCATCCTTTTAGTAATGGCCGAACAAGTGACCGAAGAACAGAGTAACCCTATCTCGACCGAGGCTATCCAACCTTCGGTAGTTCCGAAGTTCGATATGCATATTTATACATCTAAGCTGACACAATCCGAGCTAGACAATATAATCATAGAATATGGTATTCCCCGTGACCTTCGTCCCCGCCTTCGTCCTGATAGTATGACGATGGACCAACTCCCAGCGGATACAATTGGCATATATCCTCAACAGTTGGATACCAGAGGTGTTAGGATTCCCTTTTCGACCTTTCTGCTAAACGTGATTAGACATTTTAGGGTTCATTTTTCCCAGTTGGTTCCCTTGGGTTTGAACCGAGTGACCCTTTTTGAAATTAGGTGTTATAGTTTGGCCATTCGTCCTAGGGTCTCCTTGTTCCGTGCATTTTACCGTTTGTGCAAGTAGGGGCACTGGTTTTCTTTCGAGAGTAGAACGGGTAAAAAGGCTTATAAATGTTTTAAGGAAGTGTTGTCCGGCCTTAAGCACTGGAAGGAAATTTTTTTCTTGATTGACCGTAGGGCGATCCCGCATGCCATGGCCTGGAGGCACAAAGACTCCAAGATAACGGATCCTTACCCAGACGGTTTTTCCAAACCGGATGCCGAGAAGCTGAGCAGTACCCTCATTTTCCTAAGGAAACCCACCATAAGTCTGTTATGGATGTGCCATCTATCTTCGGTCTTCAAGAATCCGGGGTTCGAGCCTCTTCTAAATGATGCCGAGGGTCATGGTAATTATTTGTCTTGTGCCATAGGTTTTGCCGTGTTTATTATCTTGTGTTTTGTCTTTAACAATCTTTTTTCTTGCAGTTGTCAGTATGTCCGAATATCTTGAGCTCCCCGAATGGGACGATACCGTGGTGAGTAAAGGGCCCGCCGTTGACCCAAATCAGGAGGTACCAAAAAGAACCACGGATCCCCTTCCGGTAGGTGAACCCATTCCCCCTAAGGACCTCCTAGCCATTAGAGCAGAGGAAGCTAATCCGGATGTGGTGGCGGCTAGGGGAAAAAAGGAGAGGGAAGCCAGGGAGAGAAAAGAAAGGGGGTGGCCAAGAGGAAAGGTGGCGAGGGCACATCCAAAGCCCAAAATAAGAAGATGAAGAAGAAAAGAAGGACGGGTTTTGTTGAGCAGTTTTCTTCAGGCTCTCCGGTGGTAAATGCGGATCCCCTAAACCAAGCTGATCCGAATGAACAAGAGGCGAATCTAAACCTCACCGCTGAGCAGGGGACGCCCATTGTTGCAGCCGAGGGTGGGGGTGTAGTTGTGGCTCGGGAAGGGATGGGTGAAAATGAAGGTGGAGGCGGTGATCAATTGCAACAGACGCCATTATCTCAAGAAGAAGGCGGCCCGATTCCTCCGGTGAACCCTCCTCTTCGCAACTCCGAAGGTAAGCGTTTGAAACATACGCGGACCTCTTTCATTTTATCACTTCTAATTGCTAACTTTATTTTTTGCTGTCTTCCAGGCCAATCTGCCCCTCGTGGCTCCGGTCCCGACCACATTGAGAGGGTTTTGTTGGATTCAGGTATGCTTTGATCTCACTTTCGACCATGTCCTCCTTATTAAAGTTTTTCCCTCACTATCTCTTTTTGCTTTTCGCTGCAGATGAGGCTACCAATGTTTTCCTCCCCCAGTGGGGTCTCCGCGACGATGGCCGGATAAATACATATCGGTCTTGCCGAGAGATGATTGACAACGTTGCCACTCCGGCTGAGAGGGAGGCTTTGGAGCAGGTAAACAATATTGATCTCATTCGCCGGGCGTACGAAGATTTTGGGAAAAGTGTGATAGCCCAGGGCGAATTGCTAAGGAGGTTCAGGGATCTCTCTAACGGTTACTTTTACTTGAACGAAGCTCACAAAGGTTTCCAGGGGCTTGCGGAGAAACTCCTTGCCGCCAAAGGTGAGAATGAAAGGTTGACGGAGGGGTTGAGGAAACTAGATTCCGATCTGAAATCCAGTGCCGGTAGAGAGAAGGATTTGGAGGAAGAGGTTGACAGGGTAACTCGGGACCGAAATGAGTGGATGGAGACTTCCAGTGCTCAGGCCGAAAAAATAAGGAAATTGGAAAGTGAGTTGGTTGTCAAAGACCAATCTCTAGCCGCTCTGCAGGTGGAAAACGGCAAATTGGTGGCCGAGGTTGCTCAAAGCGAGGTGGTTAAGCAGAATGTTGTCCGGATGTTATTGCCTTCGGCTGTTCGTCGGTTGTTTGGGAGCGTCGAGTACAAAAAGAGTATGGCTAAAGTGTACAGCTTGACCTACCAAGCAGGGTTTGTGACCGGGGCCAAGGTGAATAGGACCGAGGAAGAGACGGAGGCTGCTTTGCAAAAGATCCGGAAGGTCAACAGGGATGCTCCGAACTTGTGGAGGGCTGAATATGACAAACTCTTTGAAACTGAGTATCCCTTTATTCAGAAGCTTGCCGACTCTTGCCGTTTGCCCTTGGGGGATCTAATGAACCTGGAGCCGGAGGTTCCTGTCAGAAAGGACACGCCCGGCCCATCCGAGGCTCCTCATACCACCGAGACTCCGGTAGATGCTGCGGAGGAGAATGCTTAAGTCCGGACATTCTTAGGATTTGTATTTTGTGAACAATTATTCGTATAATGTCGTTGTAATAATTAACAATGTTTGTTTACCATTAACTAGTTTTGTGAATGAATCTCTTTTTTGCTTGACATGTATTCCTTTTGCCTTTTCTTTCTCTCTTTTGGTTTCGTAATGTCCTCCTTAGGTTATTCTAAGGGCATCCGGCCGCGTAGGCCGTGCATCCGGTTTCCGGGCATCCTCATGAAGTTAGAGGGCATCCATCACTTGGGTAGATGTCTTCCTTAGGTTATTCTAAGGTCATCCGGCCGCGTAGGCCGTGCATCCGGTTTCCGGGCATCCTCATGATGTTTGAGGGCATCCATCACTTGGGTATTTTTATGTTTTCATACTCGACGGGGGCCAGCCATCGGAATCGTTATATTATCACATTAGTTTTTACTTCTCATACTCGACGGGGGCCAGCCATCGGAATCGTTGTATTATCACATTGGTTCTTATTTTTCATACTCGACGGGGCCGTCGGAATCGTTATATTATCACATCAGTTTTGGAAAATTGTTTCCCCACTGCAGGGAAACTTTCATCATTTAATTGATCATACATAGTCCTTTCGGGTTACACAATGACAATAGGATTCCTGTCACAATAGCAACTATAAGAAGCAATTTCTAAGATTTATAGCGTGCCAGGTCCGGGGGACCTCCTTCTCCTCCATTGTTTGCAACTTATAAGAGCCATTCTCACTTGCTCCTATTATACGATAGGGCCCTTCCCAATTAGGTCCTAACTTTCCTTGATTTTCCACCCGGCTTGCTTCATTCTTTCGCTAGACAAAATCCCCTATTTTGAAATTCATTGGCTTAACTCTCCGATTGTAGTATTGTTCAACTTGCGTCTTGTATTTAGCTTCCTGGATGGCAGAGTTTTCCCTTCTTTCTTGTAAGAGGTCTAAATTCAGGCGTTGTTGTTCCTCATTCTGATCTTCCCGGAACATCATCGTCCGGTGTGTGGGCATCCCTATTTCCGCTGGGATTACAGCCTCACTGCCATACGTCAGGCTGAAAGGGGTTTCTCCGTTGCATGTTTTGAGAGTCGTCCGGTGCGCCCATAAAACGTTGGGCAGCTCATCTAGCCATCCCGCTCTCTCCCTTCCTAACCTTGTTTTTATCCCATCCATCAGGCTTCGGTTTGCCCGTTCTACCAGTCCATTAGCTTGCGGATGCGCAACGGTTGTGTTTATTTGTTTGATCTTTAACCCCTCGCACCATTTCTTGAATGGGTCATTCACGAAATTGGTTCCATTGTCAGTGACTATGATCCTCGGCAAACCATACCTGCATACAATATTTTCGTACACAAATTTTATGACATCTTTGCCCGTCGTCTTAACTAACGGCTTCGCTTCTATCCACTTAGTAAAATAGTCAATTGCCACAATCACATATTTGATGCGGCCGGGTGCTTCCGGAAAGGGGCCTAACACGTCCATTCCCCATTGGTAGAAGGGCCACGGGGACATGATGGACGTTAGTGGCGTCTTGGGTAGTTTGGGTACCGGAGAGTGTATCTGACAAGAGTCACATTTCCTGATTTCTTCTCGGGTATCCCGGTGCATGGTAGGCCAATAATATCCTTGCCTCATAAGCTTGGCCACGACGGTCCTCGGTCCGGCGTGCATCCCACAGCAGCCCTCATGCACTTCCCGGATTATGTAATTTGCCTGTAACGGACCTACACATCTCATCATCGGTACCAAGTAACCTTTCTTGAAGAGGACGCCTTCTTCCATAACATACTGCGGAATCTTCATTCTTAAGCTTCTAGCCTCATTGGGATCCTCCGGCCACACGCCCTCTTCCAGACACTTGATGATCGACGTCATCCAGTTGTCCGTTTCCTCTTCTACTATGGTATTAACTACTTCTTCATCTCTTGACGGCCTTTCCAGGACTTCTACGAGCACTTTTTTGGTCAAGTGATCGAAGGCCACTGACGCTAGTTTACTTAATATATCCGCCTTCTGATTTTGGGCCCTCGGAATGTTGCGAATCTTAAAGTTTTGGAAGGCGGATACGTATTTCCTTGCTTGGGCTAAGTACTTCTGCATGCTTTCCTTGGTGGCTGTGAATTCCCCATTGATCTGACTGGCCACCAGTTTTGAATCTACCCGCACGCTTAAAGCCTTGATTTTGAGTTTTCTTGCGATCCTTAGGCCGGCTAGCAGGGCCTCATATTCTGCCTCGTTGTTGGTGCTAGGAAAGTTTAGCCGCAGGGCGTAGGTCAGTTCTACCTTTTCGGGGCTGATGAGAACTGATGAGTGTCTAAATACTCATCATTTTTGTACCATTTAAACTGCAAAAACATCTGAAAACACTCAGAAATGCATCAAAATGATAAAAATATCACAAATAAGTGTTTTATGTGTTTTAAATGCAAAAATATCAAAATCTGGTGAAAAACGTATCAAGTTTGCATAATTGGCAGTTTTAGTCCCCCAAGTTTCAAAAGTTGTCAAAAACGGTCCCTGGTAAAACAAAATAAAGAAAAATGTTATTCAAGGTCCCTGAAATATTCTAAGTTGTCAAAAATGGTCCTTGAATAAATCTTTTGTCAAATGGCAGAAAAGGTCCCTCAAGTTTT
Organism: Chrysanthemum seticuspe; assembly: GCA_019973895.1. Classification (NCBI taxonomy): domain Eukaryota; kingdom Viridiplantae; phylum Streptophyta; class Magnoliopsida; order Asterales; family Asteraceae; genus Chrysanthemum; species Chrysanthemum seticuspe. Next base: position 239,504,471 of record BPTQ01000001.1, on the reverse strand, counting down.
GAAATTGTCACAAATAGTCCTTGGAAAATTGAAAATGTCAAAACTGGTCCTTGTACTATTAAAGTTTGTCAGTTTTAGCCCTTGTGTGAAATTTGAGAAAATTACAGGTTTGGTCCCTCTAGTTTGGCAGAATTACAAGTCTAGTCCTTATAATAATAACCTAGCCTTGTCAAAACCATTTTTGACCCCTGCCATTACCCATTTGACCCCCTGTCATTTACCTGTTTTGAACCCAAGTCAAAATCCAGTCAAACAAACACCTTCCCTCCTTATCCTGTTTATCTCCCCCACCAAGTTTCCTGCAACTCTCCCATCACCTCAGCCTTATCCCTCCCCCTCATCATCACCTCTACCCACCTTTCCCACCACAATAAATGCCCCCCCCCCCTAGTGCAAAAATCAGAGCCTACAGGTCAAACCTGTTTTTCCCGCCAAAAAACGTGGACAGCTATTATGACTCCAAACTGATCCAATGGCTTAGATTTCTAGTGGGATTTGCTCAGAAGGACACGTGGAAGCTTTTTGGTGCATAAAAGAGGAAGAGAGGCAAGAGAAGAAGAGTAGTTAGTTTTTTAAAAATTCATGTATGTCGTATTTCATGTTTATGTTTTCAATTAAGCTTTAAGTTGTAATCTTTTGTTCCATTATATCAAATTAAGTTATTTAAGTGTATTAAAACTGTTTTCAAGTGGCAATTCAAATTGTATTAACATTTCATGTTATATGGTTCACTGTTGCAAAAATTCAAATTCCAACTGTTATGTCCAAGCTTCAATAAGCTTATTTATCATTCAAACAAGCTTATCTAAGCTTATTATAGCTTGAGATAAGCTTGGAACACAGTTTTAAGCAACTTTGGTAAAAAGTCAACATAAGTCAACTGAAGAAGCATAATTGGTTCAAACAGGCTTGGAAATGGATATGGGGTGTTGCAGAGATGGATTTGGGTTGGACTTGATTTAGAATGGTAGTGTATGGTTTGGTATAAGCTACATCATAGCTGGGACATTTGTGAGCCTTTTCTCTCATTTTCATTTTTTATGTAGTTTACATATTGTGCTTGTGTTTAAACCAGTGGTGATTAGCTATCTTAAACCTGTTCAGTAGTATAATTAGGATAACTAGAGTTAGTTTCAATGATAGCTTAAGCCAAATCAGCAGTTTGCTCAGTTTAACTTGCAAAACAGTTTCTTAAAGTGTGTTTGGATCAGTGGTTGTGTTTAAGCTTAAGCTCTTGTATGTGCTTGATACCTGTCTATGCAGTCTTAATATAGTCTATTTGAACCATATCTGTCATCATATTGCACCTTAAAACCTTAAAAGTCAAAATCTTGTTTCTACTGTCTTAATTTCAAATCTGTTGTGATTTTGTGAAATCAAAATCTTGTTATGTGTTTAGAAATCAGTAGATTAGCCTAATAAAGTTTCATTTCACCATAATTCATCAATATCAGTCCACAAATCAGTTGCAAAATTCACTTAAGTCAAAGTTTCAAAACCTGTCAAAAGTCAAAACAAGTGAAAACTCAGTTTTCACCAAACTAGAGTGAATTTTCACAGATTCAATTCTGGGCCAATTCCAGTGAAACTTAGGGTTTAATAACTTCAACAGGTCTACTTTCTTATTACCAATTTTGTAGATTTTTGTAATTTTTTTATAATCTCCAAAACTGCTTATCAAAATGGTCCAAGATGCCCTGTACACACTCAGTATTAACTGAGTGTGCACAGGAAATTTGCAGGTCTTGCAACAAGCTCAGTTGAGCTTGTCCAAAGCTCATATTTGGTTTACAGGTTCTTGACCAGGTCTAGTTTGAGTTTCAACTTTTTGTTTTCATTGTCAGCTTATTGTGTAGCTTATTCTTAAGCTATAAAGTAGGCCTAAAAATCTGTTTTTGCTCATTTAGCCAAATCATCAAATCTCAACAGTTTGGATTTCAAAGATTAAGGATAGTTGTAATTTGTTGTTTTAGAGTATTTATAACATATCTTAGCTTCTGTAACAATTTGGTTCTCTTTTGGTACCTTGTGCTTATTCCAAGTGCTTATTACATAAAGCACTTGTATTGCAGTTTCATTTTTCTACACACAAGCCCATGTTTTTCTATTTTTCTTAGACTCAGTATATTAAATTAGACTTTTCCTGAATTTTTCACATTTTTCTAGGTCAGTTTGCTATTTTTCTTAATTTAAAACAGTTTTTAAGCATTTTTAATTAGCTTTTAATACAATTAAATCAGAAAAAGTTCAAAAAAAATAATTTTTCATTTTTCTTAGGTTAAGATAAATATAAAAAGTAAAAAAAATTAATTTTCCAGATTTTTCATAGTTTAATTTGTAATTTTTAGTAATTTAATTAGTTTTAAATAGTTTAAAATTCATAAAAAATAGAAAAATAATCAGAAAAATATAAAAATAGTTTTGAAAATTCTCTTTTGTTATTTTAGATTTTTCCAAGTCATAATTTTATTTTTCTAGCTTTATTTCATATTTTCTTGTATTTTAGGGTATAATTAAATAGTTAAAAATAGTTTTTAATTAATAATAATTAGATAAATAGTTATAAAAATAATTTTCTTTTTCTATAAATTTTCTCATATCATTAGGTTTGTAAAAATATCATTTTCATATTTTTAGGACTAATACTGCTTCAGTTTCACATTTTCTTGTGTACGTCACGTAGTTTTTAATTTAAGTTTTATAAAAGTAAAATCAAAAACATCAGTTTAAATATAGTGATAGCGTTTATTTAATATAGTTTATCCTTTTTAATTTCCTTTAATTTGCATTTAAGCCCCTGTAATTTACAAAACTTTTCTTTAGGTATAAATAACTCAAAACCCTTACTAATCACTATCCTTAGTGATTATCCGACATCTGATTGTGTTAAACACCATTCATCCTCCGTGGGACTTAACGACCCGGGAATCCACTGTATTCCTCTGATCTAAATTGCATTAGTGTTTGAACTGTTTTAAGTTTTGTTCGATCGGTGAACACTTACCGATTGGCATGCTTTGAATTTTGTCAAGTTTGTGATTACGTTAAATCTAGTCTCCTTATGTCACCTAAGGGCCCAGCAATTCAGGGTGCCTCCTACTTACCACAAATTGTGTTAGTCTACAGCCTATTAGTGATTCCTATCACTAATCATTCCCAAAACTCAATAAATATGGATTTCTTTTCAAAACATTTAATGTCCCCGAATTTACGTTTAATTTCCTTTAATTTTTCCTATTTGATATAATTTATTTGCGATAGTGATATAAATTTGACTACAAAAACTAAAATGAAAATATTTTGAATTTAATTTTTGATGCACTGCATGTGTTCTTTTACACTTTGACTTCGTCATAATCAGGATTTTTATACTTTTACTATAAAAATGTTTGGATTACTATACTCTTTTAAATATCTTTTTCTTTTAATAAAAATATTGATAAATAGATTAATAATAATTAATTTTTGATAAAAATTGATAAATTAATATGGGATTTTATGTTC